>BQNB010022969.1:0-59271 GCA_026074375.1 Tanacetum coccineum | reverse complement strand
AAAGTGGAACGAAACTATGCCTTTTAGACCAAAACCAAAACGTTTTTGAATTTTGGAACAAAAGTGAAAAACGCATCAAACCACAAGGACCAAAAATGTACTTAACTCTAAATTAAATGTGATGCTCCAACACTCTTTTTTTAGGAAATGGTGTGTAAGTTTGTACTTTGGTGCGCAAAATGTGTTGAATGCGCATCAAAATGGCCAAAATCTAAAATGTGGTTTAAATACAAACACACCAATAAATACGGCCATTTATTTAATTTTTTCTATATCTATCTGTTATATTATAAGATTCAGTTTGTACATTTATTGTGCAGATGACTTGGGTTAACACCACAACTCAAATATACAAACTAAAAAATATCGGCTGCATATGAGAAAAACAAAAGACCATAATTATTGAATTTTGAGTGATGCCATGAATACAAGAAATCAAAAAGACCATAAAACATCAACAACCAAACGCATCTCTCTCTTGCTTCACTAATTTATCTCAAGAAACCTTGACCATATATTCATCCTTGATCGTTGGTTTGCCATGTCCTCAAAATAATGTTGATTAGTTACAGGTTT
This sequence comes from Tanacetum coccineum, assembly GCA_026074375.1. NCBI lineage: Eukaryota > Viridiplantae > Streptophyta > Magnoliopsida > Asterales > Asteraceae > Tanacetum > Tanacetum coccineum. Next base: position 58,695 of record BQNB010022969.1, on the reverse strand, counting down.
GTAAGTTTTATTGCAATTGAATTCCATATTTGTAAGATTTGATTTGAATTAAGGTTTTAATTTTGGGGTTTGATTTTGAGGGGTTTTTTTGTTCTTGGAGATACTGTAATGGAACTAATTCATAAAGATGGAAACCCTTCTGGCCCAACTGTTTATGTTATGGAACCTCCTTTACGCATAAAATCTGTAAGATTTTTTGATATTTTGTTGTATATTTATTTATGTAGTTACAAAATGGTTACATTTATTGTGCAGTATTAAAGATAGGCGGTGGAGTTCCGAAGAGGTTCCGGTGTGTCGCGGTGGTAGATTGATGATTTAAGCAGTTTCTACACTTGAACCGATGTGCTCGGATAAGGAGCATGATAGTGCGGTAAAACAACAGGTGTCGAATTCAGTAAGTGAGGATAAGGTTTATGATGAAAAGGAGTTTTTGAGACGGAATCGGATATCAAAAGCAAATAAAGGATGGGAGGCGTGGAATAAGGGTGTCAAGCATAGTCCAGGTGCTGCCTTGATTGATTAGTTATGTGTTTTAGATGTTTGTTATTGTTTGTGTTATGAATGTGAAACTGTGATATGCGTTGTTATTGTTTGTGTTATGAATGTGAATCTGTGATATGCGTTAATTGGAATACGATAATTATGCTGCTAGAACTTGCGACGAATAGATAATATGTTTATGTATTTGGCGAATAATGAGAATTTAAGGATTTATATGTGAAATGGTCCTTAAAACATCAAATAATTAGCATAGGGAACCATATGTAATAGACTGCGTTTAAGTTGCTTTAGATAATCAGTTTGAGGGCTTCTGTTGTTGCACGTCTATTGATATGTAAAATGATTGCTAAGCAATTTGATAATCAGCTTAGGTGGAATGTGCCAAAATCGAATGCAATAGCAAGACAAAACTCTATGTATAACTTGACTTTAGATGAGGTGAAAAATCAGTTAGGTGATTTAGGAAAGCCGTTAAGTAATATGAATCTTGATGAGCTTTTAAAGAGTGTTTGGACTACCGAGGGTGACTTAAATGCTCAGCCAATTGTAGGTTCGTCTTTAGGTAGGCAATCGAGTATTGGTTCGTCTCAGGATTTGAGGAAGCGGACGATTGATGGGCTGTGTCAGGATATTTAGCAAGGTCATAAGAAGAGTAAAATGTTGAGTAAACTACAAGCTGCTTTGGAAGATATCGAGGCCACACGAGCGTCGGGGAGGTTGGCTTTAAGAGCAATGAGTGCATTTCATGAGAGTGAGTCTGCTAAATGATCCGAGACACGCACTTTCTGTAGATGAGTATTATGAATTAAGTCGAAAAGCTAAGGAAGCTGAAGACCAAGCTAATAACCGGGTGTCTGAAGTCATGTCACAAATAAATTTATCAAATGAATCTCAATTAAAAGCGTTAAGAAATGAATTCTGATTTAGCTTCAAAAAAAGAACAACTCTCAACAGCAATGCAAGATGCTGAGAGGGCCTTGATTGATTACTTATGTGTTTTAGATGTTTGTTATTGTTTATGTTATGAATGTGAATGTGTGATATGCGTTAATTGGAATACGATAATTGTGCTGCTAGAAGTTGTGACAAATAGATAATATATTTGTGTATTTGGAGAATGATGAGAATTTAAGGATTTATATGTGAAATGGTCCTTAAAACATCAAATAATTAGCATAGGAAACCAGATGTAGTAGACTGCATTTAAGTTGCTTTAGATAATCAGTTTGAGGCTTCTGCTGTTGCGCGTCTATTGATATGTAAAATGACTGCTAAGCAATTAGATAATCAGCTTAGGTCGAATGGGCCGAAATCGGATGCAATAGCGAGACAAAACTCTATGTATAACTTGACTTTAGATGAGGTGCAAAATCAGTTAGGTGATTTAGGACATCCGTTAAGTAGTATGAATCTTGATGAGCTTTTAAAGAGTGTTTGGACTACTGAGGGTGACTTAAATGCTCAGCCAATTGTAGGTTTGTCTTTAGGTAGGCAATCGAGTATTGGTTTATCTCAGGATTTGAGGAAGCGGACGGTTGATGAGTTGTGGCAGGATATTCAGCAAGGTCATAAGAAGATTAAAATGTTGAGTAAACTACAACCCGCTTTGAAAGATATCGAGGCCACACGGGCGTAGGGGAGGTTAGCTTTGGGAGAGGGTTCAACTAACAAGGGTTTAGGAGAGGGTTCATAAGTTAACCCACTACCGTGACTATGAATGTGTCTTGGCGGGGCGATAATATATCTATCTAGATTGTTATGTGAAAGTTACATTACTTGATTATTCACATTGCAGCAATAGATATATTTTGCAGCCATGTCTGATAAATCCTCTTAACATGGTGTAACATCCCTCAGCATAAATCAAACGTCCTTCGACCATGATCCTTATTATTATCCCTCAATATCCCACACATGAAAAGTTGTCGATGTTGATTTTCAGTTTAGCATTTTGTTACTGTTTTTACAACAGAAGCAAATTTGAACACTATCATTCCTTACAATGCACTGTAGCACACCTGCTTATATCAAAAAGTATAAGCAGATCTAAATGGTAATTCCTTTAAGTTTTTAAAGGTGGAAATGGGGAAAAAATTATATGCGCGGAAAAATCGAATCAGATAATTCGCATCTTGGTAGGGCAAATTGGTAAATTCGCAGCCATGGCTGTGATGATGATTTTGTTACTGTTGTTACCGCAGAAGCAAATCTAAACACGATATACACTGCACTTTGATACAGCTGATTATGTGATTATTTTAAAAGTCGTATTTAGCATATTTAGTGAAGTTGAAAGGTAAAAGAGACTTTGTCACAGGCGATGAAGATATTAATTTTGTGATTTTATTATTTCCACGCAGAGGTTACCGGATATCAGGTGAGATTTTGTCCTGTGTATTGGCTGGGCAACCTGATTGTGTTTGCAGCCATGGCGGGTTCAGTGTCCCTTTTATCCAGTTCCATATTTGCACATCTAAGCCTGATAATTTTACACTCGGATGAAATGTGGCTATTTTAGAGGGGTTGACCTTTTTTGGTCAAACTTCTTTCATGCAAGTGATTCTCATTAAAAATATATTTGTAATACGATCTGACCCGTTAGATTAAGTGACCCATGAGTTCTTCAAAATGACCCAATTTGACCGGTTACTCGACATGATTGAACTACACCTCAAAAGATGCCATGCTAACGACTTTTGTACTTATCTTACATATGTGACAGAAGTGGTTCAGGACAAAACAGTGCTAACGTCTTTTTTACTTATCTAATTTTTAGTAGTAGTGCTAATGCTCTTAGTTGTTGGACTTCGAAACATGGTATTTGATGTCAAGCTAGAGAAATATGACTCCATGACCATTGTGACAGCTCCTACGCGCAGATCAGAAGCAAATTGCATCAGCTCTTGACGCAAATAGGTTTGTGCAGACGTGTACAATGTAAGACCCATGTATAGTTTTTCTTCAAATCACCATTGTTCAGTCTCTTTTGTATATATTCAGTAAAATTTTATTTGCCTTCTGTACCAGTGATTGTTTGGTGCCCGAGTATGGAATTAGAGCAGAGACCGTTAGACATTATGTTCATTAGACCAACGTGCCTATGATCCCACAATATATGACAGTATTACATGAAACCAACGTGCACAGACGAACTGATACCCATATATTTTTTGTAGGCGTGGGGATGATTAATTGGGGTTTATGGTTTATTACACTCTACAAGACACATAAGTTCTTGCTTTACATGTTTGGCCTATGAAGACTTATGTTACATTGTACATGCCACATACGTTATTGGTTCATACGTTTGGCATATGATGACTAACACTTAAATTGATACAGCTGCTGGAGAACTTATCGGGACAAAACGGGCGAGAAGACAAGGAAGCATTAATGAATTCAAGTTTATAGCGGCAGGGGGAAACAATAACCGAAGCGTGTATTCTTTTTAGTTCTTTGTTTCTATAAAGGGTGAAAATGATAGAGCTGCTTGAAAGGTATTAATGTTGATTATAGATGGAAATTGTTGATATATATTTGGTGTCCTTCGATGGTCAAGTGGTCAGTTTGGCTTTAACTACTTTTGTTCGTATTTTTTGTTATAAGTTTGCAGAAAGTGGTGTTTCGGCCTTAACGCGTTTCCCTTTGTATGCTACATAAAAATTACATGGTGTTATCCATCGGGCTCTTAAACAAGATAATTTTTCATAACTCCACGCACTCTTATCTACATCAATCTCGAGATTGACGAGACTCGATCAATGAACGAGAGCAAAGTCCTTTTTTTCGTCATGAAGTTGAAACTATAATAATTGTAACAAGAGTGTAACAATCAGATTTTTCTCACAGGACTCAGCCCGGTGCAATGCACGGGTGTCGTCAAGCCTCGTGAGAGATAATATTGTGATTGTTGTAAGATGATATTAACTTTACTTCAAGAATTGATATATAGGGGTACACGGTGAATTTTGTGCTAACAAATTTACCAATTTAAATCACACGTAACGGCTAAATATTGAACGATTGTTTCAACAAAAGTGGGTGTAATAGAAATAGAACGAACACTAAAACTACCAATCTTTCATTTACATATGAAGCTATACTAAATCATTACATGCTCTTTTTGTTTTATGATTGTTCCATAATAACGCTTAGTGATGACAATAGTACCAATATTGACAAAATAAGGGCAAATCACATAAACAAATACTCATTTTAGGTCTGATTTCAATTCAAGATACCATTTTTTTTATCAATTTGAGGTATTGAACTTATCAAACTTTGCAATTTAATGATTTTTTAACCTGCTAGTCAGGTAACAAGGTCCCTTAACCTTTTAATAAAAAGTTTGTGTTTTTATTTAGTCTAAAATATATCAAAAACCGTTATAAAAATTCGTCCTTTTTAAAAGAATCAAAAAAGTATCTTCTTTTTGTCATAATTTTTTCAAGATTTTTAGTCACGTTTTACAATTTTAAAAAACTCAAAAAACGATTTTGTCATTTTCTTTTTATAAAACTGTTTTGTTTTAATTTTGTAAAAAATAGTTAAAACGTTAAAAACATATTTTTTTTTCTAATTTTCTGGTATCTCTTCGATAGCGTTTTTAGTTGGGTAAAAATTTCTAGAATTTTTGGAATTCGTTTGATAATTTATTTTAATTTATAGGCTGTTTTAGTCATTAAATTAGTTAAAATATTTTTGTTTATTTACAAATTTTATTTTTATTTTTTAAAATTAGTTCTTGTTAAGATTAAGTTTATGTGTGAATTTCATATTTTAATTCGTGATTAGTTAAGATGCATTATGACAAATGATGGTAGGTTGAAGAAGAGAGGTTGTTTGAAATTTGGTGTAATAAGAGATAAAGGGGTGTTGGTATTTTAACATGCCATGTAACCTGCAAACCTGCTAATTGTCCAACATTGCATTAATAAAAAAAGATCGGTACTTTCAATTAAGAAAAAAAAGACTGGTACCTTTAATTGAAATTGTACCTAAGATGAGTATTTTTAATGCGATTTCCCCTAAGAATAGTAAGGGAAAATCACCAAAATGCATTTGATTAATTGGGTGGGAGTGCGTTTGCATCCGGATTATATGATTATTTCAGTTTCAAACAACAAATTATCTAAAACCAATGTTTATATAACAAAATCAAAAAGTGATTTTCTGGGATTTGAAGGCCTCAAAACGTGGTTTATGAAAAGTAGGGGTGGAGCTACTTTTTGGAAGTGGTTTTATCGAAAACATAATTATTACAGTAGTTGCCAAATAACCAAAATACCCTCAACAATATCTTCATCTTCTTCCTAACAGTTCCCTCGTTTAATCCGGTCATTATCATCCTTCACTTGGACATATTTTTACGATGAACAATCGTCACAACAACAATCCCACACTTATGTATTATCAAACCTTACAAACATTGGGGGAGTTCGGGTAAAAGAATTAAAAGCGACCCGCCCGACCCGGAACCGGATCCAAGACCCACGGGTTTACACAATTAATGTGACCCGCCCTTTCAAATCATATCCGATCCAAGCCTGGCCCTTCCAACTCGGGTGCATTAACCACTCATTATACAAGATACACGTAATGGATACGTGTTAAAACACAAACACACCAAACAATAAACCCACACCACCTATCATTTTCTTGTGGATCTCACCACACCAAATTGAAAAAAGAAATCTCCACACGTAATGGATACGGGTTTTTTTAAGATTTGAGGTTTGTTTGAGTTAAATTGGATCTTTATTTTTATCTATACATTTTCCAGCTTCTTGGGTTTTAGTTTGGGAAATCTATGTATTTTATTATGTTTTGTAGGTATTGTAGAAAAATATTTAACATTTTTTTTCTGTAGACCATTGCCGACGTCTCCGTGGTTTTCGCCGGAATGACCGTATCTGCGCTTCCACAGGTTTCGGTTAAATTCTTTGATTCTTTATTGGATTTTTATTAAAGGGTATTGATTAAGTTGTATAATTGATGTGACTGAATTTTTTATAAATTGTGTGATTTTAGGCTTAGATTTTAACTCAACGTGTTTCGAATCATAGTTACGCTAATGATTGGACTGATGTTTGTATAAGTTATGCGGGAGTTCCAACCAATCTTATAAGCATAACTGAAATGAAGTTGAAGAGTATGACGTCGCAAGGGGCTAATGTTGATACCTCGATCAATAAAGGTAGAGGTCCATATGTTTTCAGAATTTCGGCTTACGAGCTATTAACTAGGACAATACTTTCGTTTGAATCAGGAATGAAACGATTAGGTGGTCAGCTTTTGACAACGGTAAATGTACGAGACTTCTATTCATTTTGTGGGTAAGTACTTCCTCTTCAGCTGATATTTTTCGTGATCATTATCGTTAGAAACATGATGCAAATAATCTGAAATTTCAAAGCTAATATTTTCCCTATCCATTGATCTTTCACAACCGTTAAGTAGTATTGATATTGCTCCTAGCAAAAAGCTTAAGTACGACATTCAAACAATTGTGTTAGATATTAGAAAAAGAATCGGTCACCCCGTGTATTTTACTGTTTATTATAGCTCGTATTTTATTAGTTAATAGTATGATTTTCGGTATTAAGCCGGGTTCTAATACCCGGTATATTGTAAGAACTATATAAGCCTCTTCCAACTTTGGAAGAGGTTAGCTAGTTCATTTTATATTTTTTCAATAAAACACATAGTTTCTCTCACTAGAAAAACTCTCTTATGTGTTTCTCTCTCTAGAAACTAGACAAATCCAAGAATCGAACCCGTGTTATGATATAAGAAATACCACAATTGGTATCAGAGCACATGGGATGATTAGATCGTGTGTATGTGCGATTTCATGCTTGATCTAGATCAAAAAGTATACTTTTGAAGGCTCTAGCTCGTTTTTCTTAATTCTCCAGATTTTGATGTTGGTTATGTTAAAGTTTGGGTGTTACTAGTGGCTATAGCCTTGTAGTATTGAGTTGTGCAAAAGAAATCAAGTGGAATCGTCCAAAAGGGTGATTTATTGGTGTTTTTAAGTGATAAAGTTCGTTGTTCTTCGTGGAGAGTTGGCTGATATTCTTCGTGGCGAGTTGATTAAAATGGAATATTTTATTCAGTAGGTTACCAACTCTCCGACACACGGCGAGTTGCTTAGGTGGCGAGTTGCTCAAGAGGCGAGTTGCTTTATACCAAGCAGCGAGTTGCTTAGGGGCGGTTTGCTTAGGCAGCGGTTTGAACAGGTTGACAACAGTTTGAATATTTTAATAACAAATATCTAAAGAAAACTCTGGCGGTTTGAAAACTCAGCGGCGGTTTGATTAAAATATAAACGACAGTTTGTATTATTTCTTCACGACGGGTTGCTTGGCAGCGAGTTGAGTTCGGCGAGTTGCCTTAATTTCCACCAGCGGGTTGCCTTAATTCTTTGCAGCGGTTTGATAGCCTCCGTCGGCGAGTTGAGCTACTGTCATAGACATTTGGAATATTTCAAACTTAGGACTTAATATCACTAAAACAAGAAACAAGTTTGGATCCTGGAAATTACAGGTGTGGGAAGTACTCGGATTGTTATTTTTATACATAAATTGCGAAATTGCATGTATGATGATATGATCCTGCATATTATTATTAATTAATTAGTTTATTTAGTTTCCTTAATTATATTATCTTAGTCAACAAGTTAAGTCTTTTATTATAAATAGGGCATTAGGATCGTAATTCTTATTATGTTGAATGTTGAATATTATTTATGGTTTAGTTATTTAGTATCTTTATTATATCTTTATCGTTCTATTAGCTCTTAATCGATCCGGTTCGTATCATTTTCATTTTGTTTTCCTTATATGAGCTTTAGGGATGTTAATATTTTGTATCTTTAGTGATGCTAAAAAGATTGAATGTAAGAGTGAGTATGCTTTTTCCAGATTCTTAAAAAGAGATGCTGATTTACCTTCTTATTAATGAGTTAACGATTACGATAACTATGAAAGAAGAAATACACACAACATTGGTTCTGTCACATTTATAAATTTATAGTTTTTTTAATGATCAGCGTATAATCTATCAACTAGGTTGTTGCTGAATATAAAATTTTCATGTATTTTTTGCAGTTACATACACAGCGAAAACGTCAACAGGATTGTCAAAGATACTGAAAGGATATACATACGAGTGTGTCTTGATCGATGCTGACAAGTGTGACGTGGATGTGGTAGAGTTTCTACATCAAGTTTTGACGCATTGGCCACAATTATCAATTATTGGTAAGATATATATCTACTATGTATTGTTGACACATATGTAAATCCCTACATATGTTTTTGAGAAAGATCCAAATTTTTTTCTAAATTCTTTCGTAAAACGGTTTTTGAAGTAAAAAGAAAGACCAGTAAGGCATTAAGATAAATCAAAGAAATTTTCGAAACTATTATATTCTGAATGCATATGATGTGGGGGCTCAAATGGCTCAGTTTGGGGGCTCAAATGGGAACTTCAGATGCTGTACTTGCTGCGTTTGGTTGGACAGGTACATCCTCATTTGCTTGGATTATGTTAAGACAATATAGTGTCGATGAGTGGCGTTGAGTATTGACATAAATTTGTTTAGTAAAAAATTATGTCCGCTTATTTTTGCATAAGTGATTTAGCATACTAATATATACATGTAGTAGCCGTATTTTTACTGTAATAGTGTACATATAGACACTTTGTTATTGAAAAAATGGTAACACCCTTAGAGCAATGAGTGAGCATTCTTTAAGAAACTGTGGTATTTAAAATCTGCATTGGGGGCTTCTAATGTAACAGGGGCTAGAACAGGACAAACTGAACGAGACTAACAATGGCCAAAAGAGGACAAGTGGCTGCGTTTGTTGGTGAATAAAAAATCCATTTTTTCAACAAAATAACTACGCCTAGGATGTTTAGGTAGCTTTTACGACCTTATTTAGTTGACTTAGAGCGGGCTCTGGTCTAGATTGATTTTAGGGTAGTATTTTTTTCAAAAGCGATGCCATCTCTATAGTTAACCTCTAGCATACTAAGTAGATGTAGAAATTTTGACTCGAACTAATAACGAATGGGTCGCTTTGACTTATGATTTTTCTCTAAGCGTCATACGGGTGAAAGGAAAAAGGTTATCCGGAAAGAAAACAGCCCAAATGGGTTTATTTCTGATTAAAAAAAGAACCTGAATATATTATATATCCACCAGGGGCTGAACAAAACAAATCGAGTAGAATAGACGACATGAACTAGAACTTGAGTCGAGTTATAAGTTGAATATCTGTCCATTATTTCTTTCTCAAAATTTGTGCTCATGATATTTTGTGATGCAGTAGATCATGAGAGTATGAGACATTTGACCATTGCATTATCAAGTCAATAGATAACCGGTTTATCGTGTTTACATATAGTGAATATATAGATATATAGGATATTGTAGCGAAAAATGTTGCAGTATAATGTATGTGTCATACGACCTTTGGGATTTGCGTTATGAGTCACTAGATTGCTGATTTTAATTGTTGTTGTCATAGAGCTTATTGGTTAGAACAAAGCATGGATACTAAAAATGATTATGTCATTGTTGTACTAAATTAATTCATACAATTTTATTGTTGTCATTGCTCTTAATCTGTTGTCTACGTGCATAGTTTTTTACACCCGTGCTAGCTAATATAACTGTTTTTAACTCTTTGTCGCATTAGTATTTAGAATTGAACTTAGAGGTCCTGTTTGCAGCCATGTACGCTAAATAACATGCCGATCATCTTGGATATGTTAATATGAATACCAGCAACCCTAACTCATTCCATATTCATTGGCAACATAAAGTACATCTTTTCTCTAAACACATGTCTCTCTTTTTTCTTAAGGTCGCGTGCATGTTACGGTTACATACTAATACATCGCTTTAGTATTTTTCAGATGGCCAAAGAAGGGCACGTTATGACTAAAGATGTTACTGAGGACTGTTGAAGAGATTTCAAATTTTCTTATATCCATTGCTAACATAAACATCGAAAGATAACAAAACATTAGTCGTTATCCTGAGACCTGGAGGTGTAAAAACTTGACAGAAACAATCTGTTTTTGTATTACTTTTCATGTTTTGATATTATGCAATTTGTATTACTTTTCATGTTTTGGTATCAAGCGAGCGTGTTGGATTAATAAAAGCAATCCTCTTATGAACTGCTATGATTTCAATCTCTTTGTATCAAACGACCTACTCGGGCGACACATTCCACCGTCAATAACAACGACGCTTACCGATCGTCCCGCAACAGAGCGCTGGCCGACCAACTTGTTTGTGATGAGGGTTAAAATTGTATGGGGTTAAAATTGTTTGTTGCGGCGTTAATTAGGTGAATTTTGAAGTCAAGATGGAGGTCGTTTGAGATTGTTTTTTTTATGCAGTTTTGCGACGAAACAAATTTCTTTCAATATATAAGATGGGCTAAAAGCCTAAAATCAAAAATGTCATCTATTAAAAATGAAATTGTATATTAAGCCATAGAAGCCGATCTTGATAAGAGGCTAAATCAATTTTCTCGAGCTCCCACCAACGCATAAGTTTCCTCTATAATTGACGAGCAATAGGACTAGGAAAAGAAGATATGGAAACCGGATTCGACAGAGGCATGACAAAGAGGGCAAACAATAGTCGAAACATCAATACCTTTAAGAAAAAGATTCAACCGAGTAGGCAACTTTTCCAAATAAACTCTCCATGCAAACACATTAATCTTAATGGGCATGACTTTAACCCACCTTGTGGCGACTTCCTCCTTTGGAAGAATCGAATCATCAATAAGTTACCGAATAGATTTAACAGAAAACTTACTTGTAGCTTCTAAAGACGAGACCCAACGGTTACGAACATTTGTCAATATTAGACCATCCATGCGGGATAAAAGAAAAATGGGATGTTCTTCCTCAGCACCACCTCTAGGAGGTCGATGAAAAGTATCAACCATGGAAGCATCATTATTTTTTTTGACAATTGTTATTTGTTTGTAGTTATCCAAAGCATAAAGTCTTAGGAATTTATGCTTCAACGCCAAATCATCTAACCAAAGATCCTCCCAAAACAAGGTGTTTAACCCTTTGCCCACATTTTTGCGAATTAAATCTAAAATATTAATGCCTTTTGTGCGAGAAACTGTAACCTCTCACGAATAATGTTCTAAACCAAGGAGTGCGTTTAGACAAGAAATTGGGGAATTTTGGAGCACGTCCTTCACCATAAATAGCTTTTGTGAATCTCCGTATAGACAAGAACCATGAGAATAATTCGCCTCACACATTAAAGAGAAGGAAGGAGCTCGATTAAGAGCATCAGAAAAACTAGAAACTTTGAGGCCACCGTAATTTTTAGGTAGCTAAGACTTTTCCAAACTTACTCACAAGAATTTTTCCTTTCCTGATAGTCCACTCCTCTCATCTAATTTTTTTTCTAATCGTTTCCAAGAGATTTAACTCGCTGTAGGAACTTTAAAGATTAGAACTATGGTTATAAAGGAATGGATGCTAAAAAACGATTTAATTTAAAGTAAGTCGGACAATCCTATCTGAGCGGATTTTTTAAGCTTCCATTTGGAAAAGCGAGGAGGACACTTGCTTTAGCAACACGTCATCACAATATTTATTTTTATTACAGAGCACTCCACTTAACTCCAAGGTGAACAAAAGGAGTGGTAAAAATCAAACAACCCATAGTTGTGGCTACTGCATCGACTTCTTCCAGACGAGTACCAATTCCCATAAGTTTACTTTTATGAAGATTATTTCAGACACCGAAGCCAAAGTCGGAAAATCACTTCAAGACATTTCAATGATCGCCTTTTCATATTCAAGGAGTACCATTTATCCAAACTAAGATTAGCATCATCCGCAAGATAAAAGTAAGAAAGTGTCAACGAGCTATAATAGGAGATACCCAAAGAACCAAACCTTGCATTGCTAACTTTAGATAAAGATAAATGCAGACTTTCAATTATCAAGATAAATAAACGGGATGTTAAAGGATCTCTTGTTTCAACATTGTGAAATTGAAATTCTGAGGTAGGGCTTTCCATTGAAAAGAAAACGAGTCCCATGGCGGAGTTTAAGACGAAACATTTATCCAACCACCACCATTTATCAGCAAAACCATACTATTTTAAAATATATTGTAACAGTAATCCTACGTATAGATCTCGATGCCTTTTCAGAATTTGGACTTTAAAGACCATAGCTTAAAAACTACTTAATCCTTGCACCACGAAATACGTTCATAAGAATAAATAAACCGTCAAGAAACTTTGGCGGTTTTGCAAATACATATGTTGATTGGACGGCAACTAATTAGAACCCGGAGTTTTCAAAGTTCAAGCCTCAATTCCTATTAGCTAAAATCTTGGCAATAATTTCATAAAGGCTTGCAATCAAACTTATAGGACGATAATCTTTGATGAATTTTGCATCATGAATCTTAGGGTTTAAAGCAATAAAAGAAGAATTACATCATGGGGAAAAAGTATCTGAAGCAAAAAATTATTTAACGGCTGCCACAATATTGTGTTTTAAAAGCTTTCAATATCTACCAAATAACTAAAAAGTGAAGCCATCGGGACCAAGGGATTTATTCGTTCCACAATCCCAAACCTCACTCTTTATCACCTCATTAGAGACGTCTCGTTTGATATCAGCTTGTTGCTCAAATTATAACCTATTAGTGAATTGATCAGCGAAGCAAATACGAGGGGAGACGGGCGTAGAGAATTAAGTAGAAAAGTATTTTGAGGAACACACTTTTCATAGCCAACGGATCAACAATTAACTAGCCATCAACAAGGGTCCCACGAATAGCTAACACAAAACATTTACTATTAAGAATACCATGAAAGAACTTTGTATTCTCATCACCTTCTATAGCCCAACGAACTTTAGATTTCTGAGCCGCTTCCAATGAGTCAATAGAATTAATGTCGTTGAGTTCTTTCAACAACAAAGATCTATCAGATAAAATTTCTTCATTACTATTGCCTTGGTCAAGAATTTTGGCGATATCAGAAAGTTTAGATTGAATGGTGATCTTCGCCTTATAAGAGCTTTTCTTAGCATTTTTGGTCCATTGTTTAATGACAATTTTGAGAGCTTGAAGTTTCTTCTTTAAATTAATCATACCATTCGAGTCAACAGTGGCTAAGCTCTTCCATGTATCTTATACTATTTTGTCAAAGCCATCCAAGTTAAACCAAGAGTGAAAAAATCTAAATGGAGTATGACCATAATCAATGCTTAATTCCCGCATGAGAAAAGGATGATGATCCGATAGATTTCTATCCAAGCAAAGAGCCGAAAGAAACGGAAACGAAGCCAATAAACCTTTATAAACTAGAAATCTATCCAACTTACTCATCTTATTAGTGGTCTTGTGGGCCTAAGTGTAAGCATAACCATCAAAAGTAAGGTCAGCCAGACTTGCTAAGGAAATAAAACTATTGAAAGCGTTAGCACCTTGAATGTTGAAAACCGAACCATATCTTTCTTGTTCTATTCTAACTTCATTAAAATCCCCCATAATCACACAATCTCCATCCCACCGGTCTATTAGACGAAGGATGTAATCCCATAACACCCTCTTTTCTGTTAGATCTCGAGGAGCATAAACAAAAATGATAGGGATTTTGGAAGACGAAGGAATCCAAGTACCCATAATAGCTAAGAAATTATGATGTGTCGTTGTGTGGTGTATATTTTTATGATTCAAGTTTTAACTTTATATTTTGCCGACTTAACCAAAAATAACACTTTAACGGGTAGTGTACCCGGTCGATGGTAGATTCGTGGTAAGTAGGGTGTCAAACACTTGAAGCGAGGTTAAATCTTTTAATTTATTAATACTTTGGTTTACTATTCTAAGTTAATTCTAATCTAAGTCAAACCTATGCTAATCCTATGTTAGTTCTAATCCGAATTCTAACAGGTTAAAAGAGGGGTTTTTCAGTCTAAGAGACTGGCACGGGTTTAGTGGTGACTACAATCAATTCAAGACACTTAACCCACGCAAGTAAATTAACAGAAGAATAAAAGCGCGGTCAAGCCTTATAATAGAAAACTGTATTAGCCATCATTAATCCAATTAGAAGTTGGTTTGTTTATTCAGTGCAATGATTGCTTATCTCGAGATGGTATATCATTCTTAGACTTAGGCGGGACTTCTTCCTAAGACCTAGACACATTAATTATGTCATAATTAATGCATCCGCATAAAGCATCCTTATTTGCTAATTATAATATATCTTAGAGATTAAAGTAATGGTGATCTTGTTAAATCCTAGCTCATAGAGACTTGACCTACTTACTACTTAACGGCGATTTAAACACTAGTAGTCCACTAACCCAATCTTTACCAATTAATTAGAATGTACTTGTTGATCCCAAGGGTCACCTACCGGTCCAACTAAGCTCACAATCTAAAGGCAAAGATAGGTTATTAATCATGATCCTATTGGTCTAGATGTATTAATCACTATATGGAGAGCTATCCTGGCATCTAGATTACTTGGTCCATATCACTAGATCCAGTTGAATGATAGGTCGCATATTAAAGCACATAAACAAGTACAAACTGATAAACATAAACAAGCATACAATGATAAATCAAGCAATCGAGATATAAACAAAACCAAACATTCAAATCTTCATAATAATGGCTAATACCCGAAGGTATTAGCCTTCAAACATCATAATTAATACAAGAGTAATGGCTTAGCCAAGGTAAACTAACCGAGTTAACAAATGATACCAAAAACTGAATGATTACAAAAGTATAAGAAATTACACATTGTCTCCCATGGATTGGAATGCGTTGCAAGACCTCTTCTGCTCTTTTTCTCCTCTGAAAAATAACTTTTGTAGTTTAGGTATCGAGAATATGATTTATCACCCTTAAAACTCGTTTTTGAGTTTTCTATGTATAGGGTCTGGAGGTTCGATACGGCGTATCCAATGTCTTGGATATGGCATATTCGAGGTTTCTTGGAGTAGGGACCACGTTTGATATCTTCCAGAATATTCACATACTATATTTCCAATACGGCGTATTGGTCTTCTCTGGATACAGCGTATTGATCTTGTTTCCTTTGTGGTCTTTTGGTGAGTGTAGTCACAGATACGCCGTATCTTCCTTGATGGATACGGCGTATTGGTAGTCAGAACAGTAATCTTCAAAATATCTTCGTTTAAGCTCTAGAATGCGTGCCTTTTAGTCAAGTTTCACCAAGTACTCCATAATTACTGTAATTCTCAAATACAAACGATTAAGTAACAATTCTTTGCAATAATCATACAAAATGGGTTAATTTCATGGGATAAATGATGCTATAAAATAGACGTTATTTGATGTCATCAAATATCCCCCCACTTAAATCCTACTTATCCTCAAGCAGCCTTTAGAAGTTTATTAAAATGTATCCCTAAGGATATTTTAAGCATTTATTTGATCTATTACAAGTACACAACCAAACACCTCATGAAATAGGAAGATGAAAACACTCAAATCACTCAACTAATCTATGTGGTAACATGTAACTAATTCGCTCAATTGCTCAGTCGTGATGAGTATTATATCATAAGCTTGGCAAGGATACACATCTCCACAACTAGAGCTAAGGAGTAACAAGTTTATATATGTAAATATGGGTTTGTATGATTACGCTTAGGATTGATCATTCTACAATCTTTCACCAAAAGTACCACACTAACAAGGCAGCTGAAGCACACATACATGGCCGTAATGACGGAATAGACACGTGTGTTCGATCACATCCCTATTTGAGTTTAACTAACAGTTAGGATGAAGAATGATATAGGGTAGGGATCTTCTAACTTTCACCAATAGTAATAAACCAACAAGGCAGCTGCGATATGCATACATGGCCGTAACGACGGAATAGACATGCACGCTCGTACAAATCCTCATTCGCCTAAAACTCTCCACTTTGTACAATACTTCGTATAATTCCTTCGGTAGTTGCGAAACAATTATCAAACTTTCCTTCTTTTTTTTGTTGCGGTTTTTCTTTTATTTTTTTCTCTTTTTTTAAACATCTAACTATATACGAAACTCGGAGTAGTTTCACCATCTTCACGATCATAATAATACCGGATAAAAATACATACTTTATTCTTTGGACGTACCATTAATTGTGATGGTAGTAAAAATACATGAGTTTTGACTACTTTATACATTCCCATTTGCGATGTGCAAATTTCTTCCAACCGTACCAAAATTGACACAAGACTCGGGAAATACATACTTTACACTTTAAGCAACTAGCAACTGTAAAATAAACTTAATCTAACATGGTAGGCTAAGGCGTAAAGGTGAAACGAAATAAACAAGTTGGTGTAATTCTTAAAGGATTGGCTCTACCGGTTGTTCTAGGGGTGTCTTACTCTTAAAGTGAGAGTAAACAAAGGGTTTATACGAGGGTTAACTAACCAGTGTAGTTAGTTAATAAACAACATGAATAGGGTTTTTGGGTGTAATCATAAAATTTACCAATTTAAACAAGTTACTCTATCTAAATCCATAGTACTCATCACTGTGATCTGGAATAGATATACCAAGCCAAGCTCTAAAGTCTACTACATCACCGACATACTTATATTTTGTGGAGTTTGGGTAAACATTTGAAAACGAATAAGGTTAAATCCTCACAATATCTAATAAGGGTTGTTGTGTGCAGGTTATGTAACATGTAATTTCACAAAAGTATGCTTGATTTTTTTTAATTTAAGCATATTTTAAGCATTTTAGTGTGAAAAATAGAATAGGTATACATTCTAATTCCCACCCCCACTTGAATTATACAACATCCTCATTGTATAGATAAAACATTAAATACATGAATTAAAAAGAATTAGAATGAGAAACTCCCCTGATAATTGCTCGGTAGATTCTCCATGTTGAGTTTTATTGAGCAAAAATTTTGTGTTTGGTTAAACAGCCCCCGGCCCCCCTTTTTTGGGAAAAAGTTTCAGACTCCAACACCTCCAAAAACTTATAAATTACTTTTGACCAACTCGTCGATTTCTTTTCTTGCTTTGAAGGTCCTGTGCATATAATAGGAAAAAAAAGTGCATTCCTTATTTTTATGGTACCTACGGTTATTTAAATACTGATACTAAACAACTAAATATATGCTCAGTCTGGGAATACGCCATATCATGTGCATGATGTCGCGTATTCCTAGAACCGACAATAATGTTTTTAAAGTGACATTAAAAAGTAAAGACTGATAACGTTTAGACAATCAATACGCCGTATGGTATGGAGCGGATACGCCGTATTGATGTCTGAGAAGACATACTTGATAAAAATAAATAACAATCCGGGTTGTCTCCTATGAAGCACTTTTGTTTACAGCAAAGTCTTTAAGTTAGACTTTTCTTTAACATTACTTCACCATTCTGTCTCATGCATGCTAATGTCCTTGCATGTGAGCCATTCTTTTGTCTTTGCATCTCGAGTGTAATCGGGTCCTAAGTTCAAGACTCCTTTGTAGAACCCCTTAAGCTTTTGGTATGGATGCGAGATTCTAGTCTTCTTATCTTCATCACTTATCTTCAGTATTGGTGAGATCTTGTTGCATTGCTCATTAGTGTTGTGTTTAAACCTCGGATGTGATCGCACCATTTGGTAAGTTACACTTTTGTTACTATTGTAAATGGTAATCATCCCTTCGAACCGTCTTGCTTTAATTCTAACTTCTCTTAAAAATGGTTCGCCAAAAATAACATCGTTCATTCCTTCATTACGATAAGCATCGATATCTTTTAAAACTGCGAAATCTGTCACATCAGAAAAGGTTCCAACAAAAATAGGCACATTCATTAAAGCTCCTATAACATTATTCCCTTTGTACACCATCTTATCTTTCATTATAGAATTATGAAAATTTTTGGACATTACATTAACATATAATAATGGGAAGAAGTTTACGTGTGTAAATTCAAATCCTATCATGCATGAAAACTTTAAGTTGTGAGCACAATCTATATGGATCTTCTTATCATAGTCGTAATAACTAGGGTAATCATCAATTCCAGTATCAAGTTCATCATCCCTAGTTCTAAATTCCTCAAATACCACACCTTCCTCAATGATGGGCATCAAATCATCACCTTGATTTCTCCTAAGCTCAAATGGTTCATTTAGATATATATTCAATGTCAAATTCAAGAAAGGGGTCTTTTGAGTTTAAAATTTTTAGTTTTTTTAACACCAAAGTCTCTCCCATAAGCCTAGCTTCTAAATCTAGTTCCATTCTTTCTTTCAAACTTAGCATGTAGAACCTCTTAATTAAACTACTAGCTGGTTTAACACTTTTAAAAATAATATTTTCTTCCCTAACCCTTAAAGTAATCTTTCTTTTGTAAACATCAATCTTAGCACGGGCGATAGACAAAAATGGTCTTTCGAGGATCAAGGGCACTTTGATATCCTCGGGCATATCAAGAATTATAAAGTCTACTGGGAAAGTAAATTTACCAATTCCTACTAGTACGTTTTCAGCTATTCTATTTAGATATTTCATCGTCCTATCGCCAATTCCACTGTAACCTAGTGTAGCTATTCGCCTAATCCTAAGTTAAGGTAGGTCGAGAGAGGCATAACACTATCGTTTAGTCCTAAGTCTAACAATGGGGCATTGTCAAAACAAGTTATTATTAATAACGAACGGTACAGTGAACTCCCTGGGTCTTTCTCCTTTTGGGGTACGATGTTATTGATATGTGAGCTCTATAAGATTCCGTAAATTTTGGTCCATAGTTCCCTTCTTTTTCTTTACAGTAATGATTATCCAAACGACTTAGAAAAGGAACTGTCATTTATCTTGACTTGTACAACAGTGTACTGTTCTGTCTAGTAGATACGGCATATTGGGTAGATCCAATATGGCGTATCGAGTGTGAATCAGCTTCAATGGTGGTTGAAATCGACTTGACTTGGTCTTTTGGGTTCGTTTCAGTTGAGCTTGGTAGGCTTCCAAATCCTCTTTCCTGTAGTACCTTGCTCATTTGCCCGATTTGAATTTCTAAAGTTTTGATTGATGCTCCTTGGTTCCTTATGGCAACATCTGTCGTAGCTCAGATTTCTTTAATCAAATTAGAATTTTCTTCGTGTCTCTTTGCTGATTTACTCATGAATTTTCTCAGGGTATCTTTCATAGATTGCCTTCATTCTTGGTACGAAGGATTTGTGTTGTTCCTTTGATAGTATCCTAGAGCTGTTGCTCTATATCCCCCACCTTGAAAAGGTCCACCAAATTGCGTGTAGTAAGCTTCTTCTAGGGTTTTCCATTCTTCTTTTAGTGGGCAATATTTGGTGTAATTGGGTCCTCTACACTGTTCACATCCAACTTGTGCAGCATAAACTTTTTCATTCACCTTCTTGATATCTCTTCTTAGATTATTTAGTTGTGCTTGTATAGCAGCCAGCCCGTTAGAAGTCTCAGTAGTTCTTTCTCTAGATGTTCCATTATGTCATTTTTAAGAGTATTCTGCCATTTCTTGGATTACCGTTTTAGTATCGGCAGCAGTCATGGTTGGAATGGCACCTCTTGAGTCAAGAATCTGTTATGTTGGAATATCCAACCCATTGTAGAACATAATTACCTCCTGCATCCCCTAAGTCAAATAGTATTGAGGAACTCATCAAGAGTTCTTTAAAAATAAAATAAAACACTTCCCTGTGATAAAGGGTCTGGCTGTTGCTGAAAGTTGTTGATCTCCTCCATTTTCTTCGTAGTTCGACCAGGTGGGCAATATTTGTTCAAAAACTTAGTCTTAAGATCTTCCCAAGTTTTGATTGAACAAGTTGGTTCGTTTCTTAGCCAATGACCTGCAGCTCCAGTTAAGGATATAGGGAAGACCTGGAGCATTAGTTGATACACAATGATGTTAGGAACATGGAATAAGTCAATGATATCGAGAACTTTCTCAATGTGTTCATTTGCATCCTCATTATCTGAACCGATAAATGTGTTTTCCGTAGCTCCTTAAGAAATTGTCATTTTAGTTCAAATTGGTATTTGTTATCAATTTTAGGCCCCGATCCATAGTCTGTTCAGGTCTTGCTCATGTATTGCTCCATAGTTTCCGTCATTGCTTCTGCTTCTTCTTCCTCCGAGTATTCTTGGTCAGAAAGTAGATTGAAATCAGGCGATCTTAATTCGTCAAGACTTAGAGTCTTGAAGTGTCTCCTTGATGATCGAAATTCTCGTTCAGGTTCTTTGTAAGGTGTAAATAGTTCGTTTGTAGAACTCCTTGTCATGCACTACCTGAAACAAGGGATAAACAATCAGTAGGATTTGTTTCGAAGAAAGGTAAAAATTTAGCACGAAAATCAAATATTTTAGTTTCTGTTCTAGACAATCGATATGTTGTATCCAATGGAAGTGGATACGCCGTATTAATCTGCTGGGTGAATAGTCTATATTGGGCAGAGAACTGGATACGTCGTATCCGACTGGAGTGGATCGACGTATCATACTGTCGACAGAAACATTGTATATAAGAAAAAACAATTAAAAACGCAAACAAATAAACACACAAATATACAAGCAAACAATTAAAGACAAATATACAAAATTTTACAGAATATACAAGAATATACACTAATCTAAATTACACTAATCCTAAGGGTTAGATCTAATCTAATGTTAAAAACCAAAATATCAAATAAAAATCAAGATTAATTTTCACTCCCCGACAACGGCGCCAAAAACTTGATGTGTCGTTGTGTGGTATATATTTTATTGATTCAAGTTCTAAATCCTAATTCTGACTAGAAAAGGGGGTTTTCAGCCTGAGAGACTGGCACGGTTTGGTTGGTGACTACAATTAATTCAAGGCACTTTAACCCACACGAGCTAATTAACAAAAGATAAAAGAGCGGTCGAACCTTATATAAGAAAACTGTATGAACCATTATTAATTCGATTAGAAAGTTGGTTTGTTTATTAAGTGCAATGTTCTCTTCTCTCGATGTGGCATATCATTCTTAAGACTTAGGCGTTACATCATCCTAAGACATAGACACATTAATTCTGTCATAATTAAAGCATCCACATAAAGCATCCTTATTTGCTGATTATAATCTATCTTAGGGATTAAAACAATGGTGATCTTGTTAAACCCTAGCTCATAGAGACTTTACCCACTTACCGCTTAATGGCAATTTATACACTAGTAGTCCACTTGTCCAACTATCCAATGGAATCAGAACGTTACTTGTTGAATTATCTAGGTCACCTGCTAGTCAACACGATCAATAAACTATTGGCAATATTCAATTAACTAGTTAAGCCTGAAGCGTATCCTAGACACAAACTTAGAAGGACAATATTTATGTAACTATAATTCTAGATGTATAAATCACTATATGGAGAGCTATCCCAGACTCTAGATCTACTTGGTCAGCTTCACTAGATCCAGTTGAATGATAGGTCGCATACAAAAGCGCGTAAACAAGTATAAATTGATAAACATAAATAAGCATACAAGATAATCAAGACAGCGAGATAACAAATACCAACATTCAGATCTTACATATAGATGCTAATACCCGAAGGTACTAGCCTTCAAACGTCATAATAAATACAAGAGCAATTATTTAGCCAAGGTAAACTAACCGAGTTAACAAATGATACCAAAAACTGAACAATTACTAAAGTATATGGAATTACACATTGTCTCCTATGGAATTGATAACGTTGCTCGACCTCTTCTGCTCTTTTTCTCTTCTGAAAATCGACTTTTGTGGTTTAGGTATCGAGAATATGATTTAGCACACTTAAAACTCGTTTTTGAGTTTACTATTTATAAAGTCTGGAAGTCGGTTGGATACGGCATATCCAAGTGTTGGATATGCGTATGGGGATTTCTTAGAGTAGGGGACCAACTTGATTCTTCAGAATATTTCCAATACATATATATTGAATACGGCGTTATTGAGTCTCTCTAGATATGGCGTATTGAGCTTTATCTTCTGTGGTCTTTGGTGAGTGCAGGCACGGATACACCATATCTTCCTTGATGGATACGGCGTATTGGTCTTGAGAATAGTAATCTTCAAAATATCTTTATTTAAGCTCCAGAATGCGTGCCTATTGCTAACTTTCACCAATTACTCTATAATTACTACAATTCTCAAATATAAATGATTAAGTAACAATTCTTTGCAATAACTATACAAAATGGGTTAATAACATGGGATAAATGATGCTATAAATAGACATGATTTGATGTCATCAACCGCCAACAACAAACATCAAAATTTATACTTAGTCAAAAAAGTTTCAAAACTAAAAAATAAACACTCCCTCTCCTTGCTGCAGCGACAAAAATGACCAAAACAACCAAAACTCAAAATCAACCTTAAAACCTTAATTGAGATAAAAATAACAATACAATCATTCTACATCATCAACATCATAATTACGTATTTCATCTATTTTCTTTTCAATTTAAGTATAGGGTTCATGATGAACACCAAAAATTGAAATTATGGATTTTTCTTTTTTCTTTCAATTTTGTACAATTAGGACTACTAGGATACAATGTATAACTAATATGCTTCCTTTAGATATAAGATTTGCATATAATAGCGAGTTTGTCAAAAAATTAATTTCGAATCTAAACCCTAATTTTATTTTCAAATCACCCACGTTAGAAACATAATAAAATTGTTGTTATGCATTGTTAATACAACTTAAAAACGTTTTTCAACACATGCATAATGATCTCATGAACAAAGGTCGAGATACATAATTCATATGTATTTTTTGACATGTTTGGATGAGCAAAATCAAATTAAGGAGCATTTGGATTAACTCTTAGGATTTTAATTTTTTAGCTCGAGTTAATCGCTACTCCACATTTGTGACAATTAAGCACACACTAGATACCTATTTCAATGCGAAAACCTTACTAAAATTGGCACTCTTTTAATTATGTGAGATGACGTTGAAAGAAGAACTACGGTACACCAAATAATATGTTCCAACAATCTTAAATGAAAACTATCTTCCTAATAACTTAAAACCCTTTATTTAATCCTAGAGTGTAGATCAATTCATAAAGGCCGTCCAGTATCTTCTGAATCTACCAAATATGATAATATACAAATCATGTTTCAAATTATCAAACTACTAAGTATATATGAACTCCATGAAGGGATTTGTCCAAGATTTCTACTTGAATTTTATTCTTCAATAGAAATTACTAGAGACAATGATCAAAATATCTTTTTAAAATTATAGGCATTGAAAAGAACATTATTTTAGTACTCTCCTCGGAGTCATTTGCCTCAATTCTCTTTATTCCATGTGAAGGAGAATGTTCTTACTCTGAAGATGCATCCCTTGATTCTTTGAAAACTAATCAAGAATCTAACACCCCTTACCAAACACACATTCCAACACCAAATGAAATTATTCAATCTATTACAACAACTGGACAAACCATTTTTCCAAACAAAATTCTTAAGGAAGAGCTTCGTCATGACATGAGTTCTTAGAATGAAATCATTCAAGACAACGCCTTTGTGTGGTATATCCTATATCATAACACGGGGTCGATTCTTGGATTTGGCTAGTTTCTAGAGAGAGAAACACTAGAGAGAATATTCTAGAGAGAGAAAATGTGTTTCTTTGTAAATGGAAAATTATGACTAGCTTGCCTCTTCCAAAGTTGGAAGAGGCTTATATAGTACATACAATATACCGGGTATTAGAACCCGACTTAATACCGAAAATTGTACTATTAACTATTAAACTACGAGCTATAATAAACAGTAAAATACACGGGGTGACCGAGTCTTTTTCTAATATCTAACAATCTCCCCCTAAAGGAGGTCACCCCTGAAAATACCAAACTTAATCACTTCAGTTCTTTAGTCGTGGACATTTAATATCTTGTACATTTGGGGTTAGATCTTTTGATCATCGTTACGCTGTCTTTGACTTTGAATCTAGAGCTTTCTTGAGACATGCCCAAACATAATCTTACATCATCTTGTAATGGATCGCCATCTTGTGCACTTGTGAATGAATACATGACATCAGAGTTTGCGGAAGCTTTGACACCTTTATGAGGTCTTTCATAACATCATAAATGGTAGGTCGTGTCTTGGCATTCGGTTATTTACTTGACATCTCAGGAAACTGGGAATTCCATCTCCATCTCCATCTTTAAGATATCCTGTAATGAAAACAGTTCAGTAATAAAGGGAAAAATTGATTTGAAAAAGACAGTCTAAGTGTTTTTTATGAAAGAATTTTGTACACCTTCAAGAGTTTTGATTATTGTCAAATGATAAAAATAACCGTCAATTCTATATATGGAACACGTTTGATTCACACAGAATTGGCACGATAGTTCTTTCCAGTTGACACAAGTTTGATTCTTGTAGAATCGCACAAGTCACCTACCTAGAGCTTGTTTGATGTTGGCTCTAGCAGGATTTCCATCTTCATTGTGAAAAACTATCATTTCACTCGGATGTTCTGGCAATATCACAAGGATAATGCGTAGGACTCTTAGGATAGACTTGTTTCCACAGTGTGTGAAAGACAAGAGAATTGGATATGTGTCCTAACGAGATTAATTGACGATCTCTTGGCTCTAGACTCAATAGTGCGTTTTGGTTTTAGTAATCGGAGGCTGGAGCAACATCTGCACTGTCAATATCAACTAAATCGGATGAGCACGTCCAATAGATAAGTGTTTAGTCTCGTGAGAAATGAAATAGAAATCTTTTGAAGATTTGAGTGGCTAGGAGGACAAAAAGGTTGTGCCATTCGCATCACTGGGTCCAGGATGTCGCTCTTCAATGTCAGCAATCATCTTAGTGATTCTGGCAGCATATGAATTGACCCGGTTTCTGCCTAAGTGAATGGAGGGCTTCTTTCTTTACACCCTTTATCTTTATAATTCTTTTTAATTCTTCAACCCCTTCAGTGCTTACCGAGACTTCATGACTAGAGCCTTGTTGGGTTTATTCCAGTACTAGCTCCATCTCAGTCGGCACTTTTCCCTTATTCTCACTTTTACTCCTTTTACATGTCATACCTAAGGACTTCTACACTAACTAGTGGATTGTCCCTTGGTAGATCCCTCCGGTTATGGCTGGATCATTGGGAATAGTACCTAACCTTACCAACCTTATAACTCCAATTAAGTAAAATGCATGGTCGGTCTTTTGGTACAGTTCTCCTTTCCATAAAACCAATTGAAAATTCAATTAAGGTACTTATGATATAAATATCAAAGCGTTTAGTACCTTGATCGTTTTTGATTTTTTCAGAAACGCTCCCCCTCAAAATGTGCTTCGGTATTCGAAATTGTTTAGCACGTTTGGGCGGAGTATATGAGACCTAATAATCACAGTTATTATTATACACATATTTTAATCACATTTTCTCCCCTTATCAAAAATTTTAAACCCTTTGACATTTTGGATATCAATTGATTTAAATATGTTATAAAATTTGGGAGAAAAGTGTGGCCTTAATTCGCAAGTCGTGTAAGAGACATATAACTGCTCCCCCTCAATCGTTGAGGGATATAAATTACTCCTACACTTAATCATCAAGAGATTAACTAGCTACTAATGTACAAGGTATATTATTCACAATAAGAAATAAGATTGACCTTTTGATTGTAATGACGATGTCGTCACGTTGTTCTGTTGATCAGCCTGTAGTCAATATCTCTTATTCTTCCTCCAACAAAGCTTTCTAGACTTCGATAGATCCTTCTGATCTGTAGTCTTTTCTCGATTGCTGTGATGAAGTCTTTGCTTCTTCTCTTGTCATCCTCTGACCACTTCCTAGTCTCCATGCCCTTATTGTACTCGTACAGATGAAAGTCTTTAACCATTTGGTCCAGCTTTTCCATGACTCTTGTCAACGTCCCATCACTTAACTTGTGAAAGCTCCATTCTAGCATCATCAGATTTCTTTGATCATTTAGTCCTATAGACAACTGCTCTTGCTTTAGGGACGCTCGTACAGGTCTCTTTGAAGTAATAGTCGGCTGCATCCCAATTAGGACGTTCAAGGTTGATCTTTGTTTGATAACTTTCAATCCCGAGCTGTAAGTCTCCTACACGATTTCTGATCACCAGGTTTCTTATCCACATGTTGACTGCCGTGTGAAGACTAGTCTTGTCTGTCTTGGGCAGATGGTTGAGCTTTTCTTGAATATTGAGAAGGAACAGATCTTCAAAATCATTTGGATGAAGATTTTTGAAATCCTTTTCCGAGATCTTGTATTCTTGGTAATCAGCTCGGCGAAGAATTATCTCTCTTAGGTAGTTGTATCCATATTTTTCAAACACTTTGACACTGATCACACTGAGAATTCGCATCTGAGATCTGCTGCTTACGAATCAGAGGAATCACTGTGTTTGTTGATATAGAATTCTTTCCTCTTAAACCACTAGTGAGTGAAGCCATAGACGCACTATGTCATATTCGCGTTAACTCTAACCACAACGATGAACTAATTCTTCAAGGCCAAAGTCTAGGTAACGAGCGGCTTTGAGCTTGGATATGGATAAGGCAATTTTTCGCTCTTTGTCACCTATCAGAAGATAATCCAGATCCTTATTGAAGAAAGAATGGTGTTGATAGTTTTTTTTTTTTTGTAAAAAACCTGACCTAGTTGTTCCTCCCAAGGGGCAGTGGTTCAATTTATATTTTGTGAATTTGATGACCCTCGGATTACTCAAGTCAACCTTATTTGTCAGCAGCTTATGGCATTCATCCATCTGATATTGAAGAAAGACGTTGTTCTTATGAAAGGCTTTAACAAGGTTGAATGCTGGACCTTCTAAATCAGCTTTGCAGAGCTTCTTCTTTCCTGTTCGTCTGCAGAACCATTTGATGAATGACCCAATATCATACGTCTTCCTTTGAAGCTTGTTTTCCTCAGGAACTTTATACGTTGTGGCGTATGCATTTGCCCAGTTATGTTCTGTTCAGGAATCATTTGGGGAATGGTCCATTCTGGTTCAGGTGTAGCATGTCTCTCGCTTTCTGGAATCGGCTTAAACCACGTAGTGGTCGACACCTTGGGAATGTGAGCGTTGTCAGTGTCCTCCATATCTGAGTCATTCCCTTCATCCTGCATTGAAATGTCATCTGAAGATTGTTCAGAATGTTCTGATTCAGGATCAGATCTGTGCATCGAAGAGTCAACACCAGCCTCTCTTGTGTCAGTGATCTGCCATCCAGTTGAGGTGAGAGCTGGATGTTGTTTGGAAGCAGATGCCTCAGTCTCCCTTGGTTTCTTTGAACTTTGGTCATCATTTTTCGGAGGAGGTTTAGCTGACCCAGAAGCGGCTGAATCAGATCTTCTTTTCTTTGTTGACCTACCCTGGTTTGATCCAGCTGAAGGGCCTTCATCATCATCACTATCATGCTTTCTCTTGTGGTCTTTAACCTTGTCTGCAACTTCTTTATCCATGGCATCTTCATCTGCTATCAAAGCTTCCATAAGAGCATGGTATAGATGATAGTTGGCAGTATTTCTGTTGGCAGACTTCTTCTTATTCATGTGATTGAAGAGAGCACTCTTTAGATCAAATTCTTCAAGATCAACTTTATCAGTTGACCTGATGGAGTAAGTTGAATCTTGTTTCTCCTCATCTTGTTCCTTTTTGGCTCTGATAATCTCCTTCGGACTCTTTTCAGATTCTTGATTCTTGACAGACTCTGGCCAGGCAGCACCAGCGTATTTCTCGATTAAATATCCGTGTGTCGTTCAAGAATCTTAAGGAGAGCATCATCAAGTTTTGTTCCTAGATATTTTTCAACAGCCGTAGGAACTTGGGATTTGATAGAAGCCAAAACATCAGCCTGGTGATTAGTCTTCTTTACTTCAGACATCTCCTGCTCCAGTCTTGCCTCTAGCTGAAGGCGATGATAATGAGTTGATCTCTGGGAGAGGGATGTTGTGATTGTTATAGTTCTGTGTTATTGAGGCGGTGTCGACCAGTGATGAACGGCTTAGTAGATGAGACATCTGTGAAGGGAGCAATCACTGGAGGAGTTGATGTTACTGTCTGATGAATTGTGTCAGGTATGGTGGAATCAGACTCCTCTCTAACTTTAGATTTCTCCTGATCGTCTTCGGTTGGTTTGTCATAAAGGAATTGATCCCTAAAGTTAAAAGTGTCATCAAGATTTTTCATGGAAGACATAGAACCAGACTGACTTTCTGGTTTATCATCGATGACACGTTCGTCTGTTATGAGCTTCAGGTTTTCATGGACTCTTTCGGGTAGGCTGTAGCGAGGAAATCTCATCCATGTGCTCGGGTTTGGTCCAGCAAGAGACACAGTAATTGTCCAGAGTCTGATCAATCAGGTTTTTTCATGGCTCAGGGTCTGGTCCAGCCAGAGCTCATGTGCTTTTTCAGGGATGTAGACATGAATGCTTATCATGATGTTCTGTTGGCGTGTCTACTTCATCTTGATCTTTGTCACCTTTAGGAGCAGCGGCTTCTGTTTCACTTTCAGTTCTTTCTGAATCAGACGTTGATGAAGATTCATGGATCACTTTCTCTGATGTGTCATCATCGGGTTAAGAGAGGGTCCGTGTCGAATCAGGGAGGAGGTTTGACACACTAACAAGGATAAATTGATCAGTAGTTCCTTTCTTCTTTGACAAGATACGATCAGGGAATGAGCTACTTGTTCTTCAGTTACAACGGTCCTTTCCTTTCACTACTCATACAGTTTGGGGTTGCTTCTGACACTGGATCCCTGATCGTTTACTCCTCAACAGGTGCCGACCTGTGGCGAAGGCGGATCTAAGTAAGCTTATTGGCTCGTTCCAGGTCAGATCATTACCTTTGTCTTCTCCCTTTTCTTGTGAGTTCCAACTTTACTTCTTAGTCAGATCGAGATCAGGATCTCATCTTCTTTGAGAATAGATTAAGTTGAGCTTCCTCATCTTCGTCAACAAGTTGGAAAGCAGGCTTTCCCTTTCTAACTTTCTGTGGAAGCTTACGCTTGGAAGATTTCTTTGACGGAGGAGGAGCTGGCTTGGATTGTTTGACTGGTGTGGTGGTTATGGGCTTTTTGGGTGTAGCGCGCTTTGTTGCAGGTTGCATGCTTGCACTTTCTTGAGGGGTTTTCTTTGTATTCTCAGCAACCATTTCCAGATACTTAGGATAGTACGAGGATTGTTGAATGGCTTCAGTTATCAGGGGATCGGGAATTGCCATTCCAAACACTTCAACTGACTCACCTTTAGGCCAAACTTGAGATTAATAATATATAATCATCTCCGGTTATGAAGAACAGCAGAATCGGACGTCAATGGCTGTTGTCATTGCTGCCCAAGTAGTCGATTATCACCTTGAAAAACATTCCATAAGGGTGAGGAGAGGAGTTATTTCTTCTTTAGGTTCTTCAGACTTGGCTTTGTGCTTGCTTGTATGAGAAAAATGCTCTGGATCCCTTGAGTAACTCTTCCCATAACGCTCTGTATGTCAAACTTTAGATTGAGTGACAATTCCCCCAGCATTTGCAGTACGGGTGTGGGTTGTGGAGGGTTTGTCACTGGCCAAGTCTTTCTTGTCAAGCACCTGGTGATTAAGGATAGAATTTGCCCTCCATGGTTGATACACATAATTCCCCCTTATGTTGGATAAAATTCTACAGGTTCAGGAAACCCAGGCCATTACTAAAATCAATCCAGTGTTACCAGCAGAGGTTAACTCAACGTGAGCTGGGATAACGGGAGTAATTGCTAATGCCTTTCTGAGAAGATCGGCACTTAGATCGAACCATTGTTCATCAACTTGACAACTATAAACCCTAGTCTTCTCGTTATATGACATTGATTTCCTGAACTGGTGCAGGTAGATTAGTAGAACATTGCTGACGGCAGTGAGCTTGGAAAAGTGTGTTATCAAGATGTCATGATATCTGAACGATGGGGTTCTTTTGAATCTTTTGTGCGTTGAAAAGAAGGTTGCTTTTCCGATTGTTAACACGAGCGCGAGGTACAATCTGCTCATTTGTTCTTGTAGGAGGTTGAGTGGGGACATTTTATTCTTGCCATCGTATTGTCTGCAAAAGAGTATTTGACAAAGAAGACAAACATTACAGAGAAACGATGTTAGAGAGAACGTTAGCATTGATAAAAGTCATGTAACTGCACGATTGATTAAAACAGTGGTAACTCTGGATTGATGAAAATCTACACATGATCGCACAGGATGCAGAAAATTATCCAAAGGCTCAATTACTTGTTAACTAAGCCCGGACGGAGTTTAGCAACAGCAATGGGTCATTTCGAAAGGCTTGGTAGATTATTGGCTCAATGGGCGCAATATGAAACTTAGCCCAAACCGCTGCCAGGCAGAATGCCAACTCGCCGTTAGGAGAATTGAGCAAACCGCCGCGAAAAGGGGCGGGTTGAATATTTTAATGAATAAAAATATTCCACCTAACGCCAGAGACGGCGGTTTTTTACTGTTGGAATAAATTAATAAAAAAATAATGGCAAACTCGTTGTTAGACACCCATGTTGACAACGCTGTTTAGGCAACCCGCTGTTAGGCAACTTGCTGTTAGGCAACCCGCTGTTTAGGCAACCCGCTGTTTAGGCAACCCGCTGTTTAGGCAACCCGCTGTTTAGGCAACCCGCTGTTTAGGCAACCCGCTGTTTAGGCAACCCGCCGTATGAACCAGCGGGTTGAGTAAGTTTTTATTTAAAAATAATAAAATAACCAACTCGCCGTTTAGAAATATACGCAACTCGCCATTCGGGCCGGTTTCTTAAAATTCAAACCCCGCACCTCCTTTTTCAACACTAATCACTTCCTAAGGCATTCCTATGTATAAGTCTTACTTGTACCATTCTTTCCTCAAAATACACTATTATCTACTTTTTAAAATACAACCCGCCGTTAAGAATCAAAGGCAACTCACTCACTAATGTTTGAGATAGAAAACGACACATCAAAACTCATTAATATTTATCTTATGAACACTTTCAGCGACTTGAGGTTTGGATCTTGGCGGCGAGTTGCGTGAAAGAGAGAGAGTTTGTTTTGACGTTGACCGAATTTTGTAACATTTGACCAAATGGCAACTCGCCGCCCCTTTTTATACTTCTAAGTTAGAAACTTGGCAGATTTAGTCCCTTTGGTTTTAAACTTCTCATTTTCTTGTTCTATGTATTTCTAACGGCATTTCTAAGATTAGGCAATAGGCCCCAACTTAGTCCCTATTGGTTAATAAAGGCTAGGAAACAAGGCAATGTTTTTTAACCCTACTCATAACAACAATGGGGATACCTTTGACCTTTGAGTTAAAATTAATTAACTCCCCTTTCAAATTAATTAACCCATTAGAAATCAACCACCATCTTTATAATTACACTTTCATAGCTGCCAACAGTCTTTTTAGAACCCCTTAGATTTTTCACATTCACTCTCCCCCTCAAACAACGACCCGTTTTCTTTTGAAAGAGCTGTTGTCGATGTTTGAGATGAAAAGATCAGGCGAACAGCTCTACCATGACCATTGTTTTACTATACTCCCATAAAGCATGGATATAAAGTAATCCATGCCCAGACATCAAACCGGGTTGCAATTTGTAGTAATTGCAAGCCTTTAAGTAATTCCAAATGACTTAAAATATTTCCTAAGTATTTTACTATTATTATTATTAATTAATTTTAAGCCTCCTTCTTCTCTTTTTTTTTTGGAGTTAGACCTATGCACAAAGGATACACGAAGATATTTTGTTTACTCATCCTCTCCTTCTTGAAGACGTCTGAGAGTTTCAGGGGTTAAACTCTTCATGCCTAGGCGTGGAAGAAGACATTCGACCGTTTCTCTTGGTAATGCTTTGGTGAGAATATCTGCAAGTTGATAATTCGTTTCCACGAAGTAGAGTTCAACCACTCTATTTTCCACTTGCTCTCGGATGAAATGGTGCCGTATGTCGATGTGTTTAGAGCGAGAGTGCTGGACGTTGTTACAGCAAAGAGCTCGCACTTTTGTTATACAGTACAGAGGAATTTTTATTGAAAGTCAAATCCTAGTCTTCTGAGTGTGAGCGCATCAAAGATTTGAGAACAACACCAGACATGGCGATGTATTCAAGCCTTTGTAGTTGATATTGCCATGCTTCTTCTGCTTCATTGATGACCAGCTAACCATCTATCTCCAAGAAACTGAGCACTTCCGACGTACTTTTTCTTGAATCTTGGACATCCCGCATGATCGCATCTGCATAAGTCTGTTAGTGGACATGGCGTTGTTCTTTCGGATACTAAAGACCCATGTTAATAGTTCCTTTCAAGTATCGAAAGACGTTTGATAGCTTTAAAGTGCTTTTTGGTTGGCATCAGCTGATATCTAGGCCACATGAAAACAGCAATACAAGGTCGGGTCTACTGGCTGTAAGGCTACAATAGGGAGCCACCATTCTCTCTCTAAATCAAATTTGGCAACTGAATCCCAGAGATCCTTGTCCAGTTTAATCGATCCACCATTGGTGTATCGACAGGGTCAGAGAGATCCTTCTTATTTTCTTTTAGGTTTCGAGAGCATATTTCGGCTGGTTAATAAGGGTGCCTCGGGACTTTGAGAAAACTTGTAGTCCTAGAAAAACGACCCCCCCCCCCCCCCCCCCCCCCCCCCCCCCCCCCGCATTTGTCCATCATCGACATGAAATTTTGAGCTTACTCTTTTGAAAATATGTTACACGAAGTTATGATCTGTTGAGGCAGACAATGATGTCATCTACATATATTTGACCAAGTAGAATATGATTTGCTGATTTGCGTGTGATTAACATTGATCCACGCACCCTGAAGAACAATTGTGGCCAACAGGAACTTTAAGAGTGTTGTCATCATGACCTTGGTGCCATTTAAGCCCATCCAGTGCCTTCTTCGGACGATAGAGTGAGTAGGATTTGTCCTGGTATTCAAATCTTCGGTTGATGACAAAGGATTCTTCTTGAGATCACATTGGAAAAAGCGTTTGACATCCATCTGGTCGATGCTCATAATCTTGGTTTGCAGCATTGGCAATGAATATTCTGATGGGCCTATATCGTGCCACTGAGCAAACGATCTTCAAAATCATACCTTCCTCTGGACGATATCCCTTTGCAACTAACCGAGCTTTGTATTCATTAATCACCATCTTCATAAGCTTAACTTTGTAGATCCACTTGAGGCGATACCATAACATAGATTGGGCAAGGTACTAATTCCCACACTTTAAGTCGATCAAATTTGTGAATTTTATCTTGCATGGCTTGAAACCAGCAGTCTTCTATCACGGCTATTTTGAAGTTCTTGGGTTCGACTTTGGACAGTTCAGTATGGAAACAGCACCACAAAGCATCGAATGCTAACTGTTTTCTGGTAGATACAGGATGAGAGCGATTGCCAATGATGTTATCCAGAGGATGATCTTTGGTCCATCTTCTGAGATGATCTGGAGGGTAAATAATTTGGTTGGGTTCCGCTGAATTAACATTCTCAGATGCTGATTGTGCCGAGCCTGGATCTCCAGTAACAAGGTTATGTGAAGGATGAAGAACATCGTGAATGATTAGGGTGTCTTCGTGAGTGGGTTCTTCTGCAATTTCTTGATGTTGGACAGGAAGATGAATATCAGATGTTAATGATGAAGCACTTGTTGACGGTGCATCTTGAGCAATCGTTGTAGACAAAGATGTACCCGGTGGAACAAATTGAGCGTTAATTTCAGTAGCAGAAGGTACTGGTTCATTGACTCGAGATTGTTCAAGGTGTTCATCAAACATTGGTTGACATAACATCTCCAGCTCTTTATCGGTTGGAGCGAGCCCTGATTTGAGTTGTCCATGGGTCATCATGATAGGCTCGGGTCCTGAACTGATGCGTACAGGAGCCATTGACTGATGCATCATCGCATGGTGACATGAATTATTACATTAATCGAGAGTTCTTCTGTTGTAGATTCTATAGCCTTCTGCTAGGGAGCATACCCACGAAAAACCAATGTCAGTTAGGCTTGAAATTTTCCTAGATTTCGCTTATCATTTTGTAGGATTAGGCACATAGCACCAAAATACTCAAAAGAATGTAAGATCATGCTTCTTAGATGCCAAGCTCATCAAGGGTTATGTTATGACGAGAATGAATAGTGATCGGTTAATGGGTTGTAACAAGCAGTGGCTACCGCTTTCCATAGAACGATGGGAGCTTTTGAGAATATCATCATTGTACGTGCTGCTTCCACCAGTGTACGATTACGTCTTTCAACAACGCCGTTTTGTTGAGGAGTTCTCGGAACAGACTTTGATGAATATGCCAAACCTTATAGTATCAGACCGAACTTGTTGACGAATTCGTCTACCGTTATCGTGCGGATGAATCTGTCAGTTTTGTTGAGGCCAAGCTTTATTTGCTTAAGAAAGTTGATGACCAACCTGGAGTTATCCTTTGACCTCAGAAAACGTTACCCATGTGATCTTGAAATAGTCCTCCACGAAGACTACGATGTATTTTCTTCCTTTAATACTCTGGACTCTCATTGGACCACACAGATCCATGTGAAGGGTATGAAGAACTTCCATATTTGTATTTTTAGATTTTGGTCTGTGGGAGAACTTCTTGCTTTTTCCAAGTTGACAGGTGAGCCAAGGATGATCTTTTTCACACTTTCAATCTAGTAGACTCTTAACCATATCTTTTCGAGCAAGAAATTTTATTATGCCAAGGTTTTAAAGGTTTAAACGGACGATTGCCACAACCATGATTGGATTGGAAAGCTTTGGACAGCAAGCATATCGGAGACGACTTCATCATTTCATCAATCGATATCGTGTACAAATTAGTGCCACGACTACCTTTAAGGATATATGTACCCTTAATATCATGAACAAAGCAAGTATGCTTTTTGAAGGCCACTTCAAGCTAAGAATCACAAAATTGCCATCCAGGAATTAGATTGTGTCAAGTCCCTCCACGTACAGTATATCTTGAGAAATCACATGTTACATACATAATCTCCATAACCTGCTAGCTCCTACGTGATCATTCTGAATCGACCTGACCCGATGAACTTTTCACAAAATTCATGAGCTTTGAAGGATTCCGTCATATGTTGAATAGCTGAGTCAGATACCAACGGCATGACCTGTACGACCAGCTTTGAAAACAGTCGAGTTTGGAGACGTTTGAATTTAGGTTCCCAATTTTTGTTGGGTCCGTTGGTAGCTATAGGTAAGAACATTCTCAGAAAGCTTAGTTAAAATGGGACATTTCGCCTAAGGAAAATTTCTTTCCTGTGTTGTACTCCATTGAGAACCACAATTAAGTTTTCCTAAGGTGAGTTTCTTTCCTGTGGGTCTCCATTGATAACCAATATCTGCAAATAGTTTCCCGTAGCTTTCCAAACCTGCTTGGACTTGTTACAAAACTGTTATCAGACAATCTGCCTTTTGGTTTCCAGAATCTGCTTCCCTTTATTCAAGACAGTTTTAACAGTCCGAGGTAGCATTCTCAGAATTCAAATATTAACAACACACATCATGATGAGAGTTACACATTTGTTACAAGTTTTGCACTCACAGCTTCAGAATTCAAAATTAATTACAACACGCTTAGAGCTAATGCTCGAATCAACCCGATTCATTTTGTATAAACTGACCTTATTTGTCTAAGGCCTACTTCTACTTCCTTCTTATTCTCCTTCTTAGCAGGCAGGCTTCTATTTTTCTTTGTATGCTCTAGACTTTTGATCTGCTTGCTTCAGGGGAATACTTTCTCCTGTAGAGGGAATCACAGGGTTATTAGTTGTTGAACTCTCTGGTGCTCTTTGTGTTTCTGGTGTTGCTAGATGAAGTTCCTTGGTTTATACTAAAAGTTAACTTGCTTTTTCCTAGTAACAGGGGTAGAGGGAGCCTTTTCTCCGTTCATTGTAACATTTTGGGCAAGTTGCCGCAATCACATATTCTAACAATTCCTGAGATAGTTAGACGTATCGCAAAGCATAGTTAAGTGCATTATCGTGGTTTAACTACTTAGTTCCTCTCCAATTCTCCTAACTGTTTCTACACTCTCTTAAGATGGCCTGATATAGTTTAAATGAGCACTCTATTGTTCTTTAAGGGGATGAGGGATGGTTTAACGTCAAGGCATTACCATGCAACGAGCAAGAAATTTTGGTTGAATAGTCACTAGTGAACAAGACTCTTTGCTTCGCATGAGCTTTTAGACTCTCAATCCCCCCCCATTTTTCAACATGGTCGATGTCTTTTCACTTGTGTGAGCACGCTAATCTTAATTGAGTCATACAATTCCTTGTAATGTTGTTTGACCTTTTCTAGTTCTACTCTATCGCAATCATTTTGTTCAATAAGAGCAGTGACATCTTTAGCATTATAAGGCTCACAACTTCTGTCATTCACATTAGCGACTAGATCTTTCAAGTGTCTAATCACGTTATCTTTTTCTTGAATCTAATGTCGAGGATTCTCTCTGATCTTAAAGAAGGGTTTCAAAATCAAGAGATTCCTGTATGCTTGTGAATTTTATTATCAAACTTTCTTGAAGTATGTTGATACTTTAATTGCAAATTTAGGTATTCCCTTTCAAGTTTTGAAATCAGTTGTTGACTCTTCATGAGAACTTTAGACTGTCAGCTTCGAATCTAGGACAACGTGATTTTTCACATCATACAGCGTTGAGTCGTACAAACAATAACACACAGATTCTCATTTTCAATGAGGAAGGTTTTTCTTTTTAATTTCTAGCACATTGCTTGTCTACAGTATTCTTGTCTACTTGTTATTCATTTGATCAAAAATTTCTTCCAGATTTCTTTCACTTCTTTAATGAGGGCTGTTGATCTCAACAAAGTGTTCTTTAAGAGTTTTAAAATGGAATAACTTCAGTGAGGTAACATCTTTTTGTTTGCTCAA
Source organism: Tanacetum coccineum (assembly GCA_026074375.1). NCBI lineage: Eukaryota > Viridiplantae > Streptophyta > Magnoliopsida > Asterales > Asteraceae > Tanacetum > Tanacetum coccineum. The sequence continues at coordinate 21,178 of BQNB010022969.1, read as the reverse complement.
AACCTCTTTCCCCCTCTGTAACACCTGTTGGGGTGATTCTAGTTTTGCAAGTTTTGTCAAATTCCGTAAAAAGTTGTGTGAGTACATAAAGATTAATCTTCACTTGACTTTTAGTTGGAGAATTCTGGGGGTCAAGCTTGACAAGGAGTATTGGGTGGATACACTGTCTAATGCTGAAATTAGTTTTGGACGCGCTAAGGTCTCAGACTTCTTTTCTGTTGTTGTCGCAATCTATGGGACCAAAATAATTGTTCAGGGTCAGATTTATTTGGGAGCAAAGGTTGTAAGAAAGTTCTCTTTTGAGTAATCGGGTGGGGGCGGGGGGGCAAAGTAATCGGGGGGGGGGGGGGGCAATCCTAACTTTATTTTCCACACATAGAGGGCTTTGCATTTTCAACAGCATTCTTTTCCTAGTTATCTCAGCTATCTCACGCGTATCCTCTGAGTCATGTATAACAGTGGGTGTATGATTGGTGGTGACAAGTACATGACCATTATACAGAGCAGACTGAGCTTGCTTTGCACGAGTGAGACATAAGGGATTTTTGTAGCCTATTGCTACCTTGTTCTTTTCATCATAAAACGATTTTGGTTTACATAACATGTGAACCGTTTGAACAGACTGATCTTGTTTGTATAATCTATCTTCAACCTTTTCTTTTAGCCTTTTTATGTCTAAAAACTCTTCAAGGAATTTGTCTTCTTTTTGTTTAAAATCCTTTTTCAAAATGGTTACTTCTTCTGTCTTTGACTTATAATGGCCAACGGTAGAACTAAGTAGTATTTGTGCTGAATGAAGTTCTGATTTTAAAGAAGTTTCCTTTCTATTTCGGTCTGAGATAATTATTCTCATTTGTTCATCAATTTTTCGTTCTCTATCAGTTAATTCAAACTTTGCCCGTTTTTCATACTCCCCGACCAGTTCCTTATATCTCGCAAGTTCAGAGGTCACTGAATCCTTAACTACCATGTCTGGCTTATTTGCTAATCTACTTTGTATGCCCTGTTCATGCATTTCATCGAGAATTGACATCAATGCATCATCTCGTACAGAAGAAACATTACTTTGTACAACATGTTCTTCGTTGTCTTCCACATACTGATCATACGGAATAATATTACTATCACTCGTATAGTCAGCATCAGAGTCAACAACGTAGTTGTGTTGTACATCGCTTTGCATCTCGTGTACTTCATGATATTCATCCAAATGATTTACAAAGGTATCATGATCTTGTACCTCAAACGGAGTATTCGAGTCATATGATGGCCCGGCTTCATCGTAGATTGGATCTTCAGATGTGAGATTTGCCATGAACATGGTCTGTGTAGTGGGACCCTCATCAACATCAGAGTCGAATGCATCACATTCATCAGCTTCAAAGACATGGTCCACATTGAGTGCCAAATCATTCTCGGGTGAATTATCCACATCATCATCAAAGTTGGTAACCTGTTCTCCTGCAAGAAACAACGACTGTTCTTCATCCAGTACTGCACCATTCTCCTGGGCTTGCATTAGTAGCATCTTGTCCTTGAAGTAGTCTGAATCTTAAAGTCGCTTTGGCCTTGGACATTCTTGTACTATGTGTCCTAGTCCGTTATAGTTGTAGCACTTAATGGGTTTGGCTTGACCAGGATTAATAATGCCTTCTCTGTTCTGACCTCCTACATTCCCAGCTACAACATTTCCTCTTGCATTGTTTCTCTGAAATGGTGTTCCTTGATTGTTTGCATTGTATCTTCCACGGACATCTTAAACCACAACTCTGCCGTCTTGAACCGAGCTTTATTCCTTGCATTAGACGACGTTCTAAGTTGATTGTTTGTTTGAGGAAGATGTGATTTGTACGATTGAGTGAGGAGGGCAAGTGAGTTGGATAAACTTTCAATCAAGTGTTCTGTTGAAGAACTTCCTGAGTCCAGTTGAAAGTTATCAGCAGGAGATGGTTCATTTTAGGATTGAGGAGACTTGGATGATTGTGTTGGATACTGCTGAACTGAGGCATTCGACACTAGTGCCAAAGGATCATTAGTTGGTTGAAGGAACCTTTCCATCATTGTTCTGTTCTCATTAGCATGTACCTCATGTTGCTTCAAATAGGCATAAAGCTGATCAAAATTAGACTCCTTCAAACCTCTGTTAAGTTTGACTTCAGTTATGAATCTACTCCACTCAGGTAACATGTTGTTCACAAACTTAGAGTTAAGCTGCATCCTGGGCATGGTCATCTTGATGTTTCTCATGTCATTAATGAGCTTCGTAAACCTAACATAGTATCCTTGAATGGTTTCTCCTTTGATTTGACGGAAGTGTTCAAATTCATCGTATAATTGAGATTCCCTGTCATCCTTTGTTAACTCAGAACCTTCCAGAATCATCTTCACATTGTCCCAAATGTCTTTGGCGTCAGTATAGTGGTTGATGAGTGAGTAGATGTCTTTTGGTATACCTTGAAGTAGGATATTTGTTGCACGAATGTCAGCTTTATACCTTTCCTTTTCTTCAGCTGAAAGGTCGTTAAGGACTCTAGCACGTACTGGACCTTGTTGAACTGCACCCTCAGTTCCTCCAGCAATAACATCTGAGACCGTTCCCATATGAAATGGTCCTTCATTAATGGACTTCATTATATTCTCTCCATTATCCTTTCCTAGACAGTACAGACGTATACGTTGTTGCCAAGATTCAAAGTCTGTTCTATCAAGCATTGGTGGGCGTGTATCAGAACCGGCACACTGGATATCTTCTGACATACTAGACATCTTGTTTTATTATGATATGATATGTTTTGATCGATCAATGATTAGTGAGTATACGTTAAAAGTGGTGAGGTTAACATTTTTGTTATAGTGATATTAAGTCCCAAGTTTGAATAAATTCCCAAGTGTTCAAACAGTTGCTCAACTCGCCGCCAGATTAGCAACTCGCCGCGATGAAATAAAAGCAATCCGCCGCTGGTTTAGTGAGGCGAACCGCCATTTGCAATTACAAGCAATCTGCCGCCTATTGTTTAAACCGCCGTAGCTTCTTTTAGATATTTGCTATTAAAATATTCAAACCGCTGTCAACCTGTTCAAACCGCTGCCTATTATAATAAAATAACCCGCCGTGTGAACAACTCGCTGTGTGAACAACTCGCCGCGATGTTAAGCAACTCACCTTCAAAGCAACCCGCCGTGTGTCAGATAGTTGGTCACCTACTAAATAAAATATTCTATTTACACAAACCGCTGTGAAGAAATTCTGGCAAACCTCCATGAAGAACACCGACTTTTATCACACAAAAGCACTTATAAATCACCCTTTTGAATGATTTTGCTTGATTTCTTTTGCACAACACAGCACCACAAGGCAATAGCAACTAGAAACACCCAAACTTTAACATTACAAACATCAAAATCTGGTGAAATAAAAAAAACGAGCTAAACACCTTCAATAGTACTTTTTTCGATTATAAAACAAGCTAGAAATCGCACATACACACGATCTAATAATCCCATGAGCTTTGATACCAATTGTGGTATATCATATATCATAACACGGGTTTGATTCTTGAACTTGGCTAGTTTCTAGAGAGAGAAACACATGAGAGAGATTTTCTAGTGAGAGAAAATGTGTTTTAATATGAAAAGTATAAATGACTAGCTTGCCTCTTCCAAAGTTGGAAGAGGCTTATATAGTTCTTACAATATACCGGGTATTAGTACCCGGCTTAAAACCAAAAATCATACTATTCACTATTAAACTACGAGCTATAATAAACAGTAAAATACACGGGGTGACCGAGTCTTTTTCTAATATCTAACACCTCATTTTGATATCTGTCCATCACAAGTTTGTATACACCATTTAAATCCTCTCTATCAAATATTGAAAGCACTCTCATTAGGGTACTAAAGTATCTTCTTTGTCCATTTCTTCTAATTACCACATTTAGATTACTTTCTTCTAAGCCTTTAGTTTCATTAAACTATGGTTTAATCCCAAGATACTTAGTTTTCCATTTTATGATAGTATACTTTATGTCAAGTATTTCATAATCCACCTCCTTATCCTCATTTAGAGCTATTGTTATGCATAACTTCAGCTCATCATTCTCTTTTTCATCCTCAGAAGTACCATGTCTGAATCTTCTTTTCCTTGACTTTATCTTTTTCCTTGTGCCAAGCTTTCTCTTCCTAGAACCTGCTTCTTCTTTTCTTTCCTCCTTAATACTGTCAGCTTTCTTTGTACCAGCATCTTTCTTATTTAGTTCTCTTATTATCCTTTCATCCTCAGCAGAACCAATAGCAACAAAGTTTTCATCAGAACTTTTTACCTTTTCATACAGAACTTGTATTTCTTCAAAAAATTTGTTCTTTAAATCAGAATGCTTCTTTCCTCCTATATGCTTCAAATATGTCATCATTTGATTTCTTAACTGAGTTCTTGTAGGTGGTCTACTTCTGATTTCAACAACTCTTTGTTATGCAAGAAACTCCTTTGAGCAGCAATAGTATCATGAAGCAATTTGGCTCTCTCTTTAATTGTGAACTTTTCTCTCTCTTCTTCTTGAAGCCTTGCTGCTAGAATGCTATCAGCTTCAATTCTAGCCTAGATGTCATCATAATATCTTATAAGAGCAGCCTTTGTAGCTTCCTCTTCAGCCAACTTTTTCTTCTCCTCTTCTGCTTCCCATTCCTCCTGAACCTTTCTGGCTATTTCTTCATCATTAGCAAGTTGAGCAAAATTTCTTTCAACTTCATTTACACCTTCTGAATCAGCATCTGATTCAACTTTTTCCTTAAGAACTTTCTTACCTTTGTCTTTAGGATCAATCTTTGGAAGTGGCTTCAAAGTTAAGATTGACCTTTCAGTTGTAGTTCTTGGTCTATCAGTATCTTTAATCTCTTTAATATCAAATCCTTTTTGCTTAGTCTTATTTTGGCTCATGGTAACCAAAAATTGAGCAATAGTTTCATCATCTCTAAAAACAGTTGTAGGAGCAGCACTTTCATCTAAATTTCCATCTTTTAGCTCAGTAGTACCTTCATTTGGCTCAGCAGCACCTTCATTTAGCTTGTTGGTACTAACTTTTAGCTTGTCGGTACTAACTTTTAGCTTGTCGGTACTAACTTGATCTTCAGTACTTACTCTTGTTTCATCATTGTCCTTCACTGTCCCCTCATCATAAGTATCCTCAGTCTCCATGTAATCCATTGCATCATCAAGATCATCAAAAACTGGATCTTTATGCACTGTTGGTTCAGATTTGGCAGGTTTCCTCCCCTATTTGGATACAGACTCCTTCTGCATTAACTTTGTCTTCAAAGACTTCTTCCTTGCCAATCTTTTCTTCATGGAGACACTCTTGATCCAAGCATTATGGTGTGAGATAATAGGTTTAGCCTTCTTCTTTAGCTGCTTGATCCGAGCCTTCAAATCTTTAATTTATACAGCTTGAGTTGTAACCTGTTTACACAAGGAAACAAAAAGATCATACACACTTTGGAGTGTCAGGCCATCCTCATTCCCTGATAGGGATCTATCACTAGATGACTGACCTCCATGATTCCCACCAGAGCCTTCTGGAATGAAATCAAGAATTGGGTTAGAAGAAGAAGGTCTGAGGAATGGGTCAGGCTATGGCTCAAACTAGTCTTCACTTAGGTGAGTAGGAGAAGGTGTGGGTTGGGTTTCAGATGGTCTTTCTGAAACTGCACCTTCATCCTCTGTTGGTTGAGCCAACATAGAAGGAAATAAAGGGGTCACATTCCTAGAATTTTTTTACCCTTTTTAACCATAAAAGAGAAAACCTTAGTAGTCAAAGCATTAATAAGGAAGTGGTCTAAGGGGACAGACACATTCTTGAGTTGGTTAGTCAAAAATACTGGAATAAACCTTGGGTACATGACAAACTTCTTCTTTACATCCAAATGCCTCATCATACCATCAAAAATTAGTTTTGAAGAGTTATAAACTTGATTAGTGGCCAAACATATGACAGTAGTTGCAATATTAGTAGTATTTGATCCCAAGATGAGGTTTTTATGCTTAAACAGTGGATGATGGTAAGAAACAAAAATTTCCATTGAGGAGAGAAGAGTCCTTTATTAAAAGTAAGTGTATTCAAATCTCACTCATACCCCATCAATTGAATGGTATCAAATATAGCCTGGTTTGATAACACATTAATCCCAACAGCATTATTAAATTGAAGATCACTTCTAATTGATGCTTCTAAGATTGAGACAGGCTTGCCAGCAACTGTGGCAGTAATATACCTAACATTGTTGATTGTTTTGGATTTAGTAGTCATCCAAAACTGTTCAAAAAACATAGTAGAGACAACATGACTTACAGTAAGAGCATAGTGAATTGAGCTGCGTGTAAGGAAGTCTATGATCTTATGAAATTCAGCATTCCCATTAGTCTTTTCTAAGTAGGTAACCATGTTGTGCTTAGGACAGGATTTAAGAGCTGCCATAGTCGATGAATTGATGATTGTCGATGATGAAAAGATTAGGGTTATTAAACAAGAGCGATTAAGAGATATTAGGTAAAGAAAGTATGTAATTGAGATGGGTTTATATAGGTTGAGCAAACCCAAGATCAAAGAAACGGTGAAATTTACACTTTAGACCCCTAGCGGTATTTTCTTCAACGGCTATTTAGCGGTACAAACTTTGCTCAACAGTACCAACTTTAAGCCTGGCGGTACTAACTTTTTGGTTACCAAAATTAAACAAAACTAGCAGCACTAACTAACTTAGTACCATATGAAGAGCCCTTAAAAACAAACCAAACTGCATTACATAGCTTTGCACTCAATTCAAACACCATAATCATTTGTAGATATCTTCGAGCAGTACTAAGTAAGCCTAGCGGTATTATTCTGGTACTAGCAGTACAAAGTTTCTGCAACAATATAAACTAAGCTTAGTACCACATCTAACCTTGAATCCTTATGTCAAAGAGTATAGTAAACCCCAAATGAGCATCATAGCCATCTCCTATTCTTGGAATTCATCTACAAACTGTACAACAAATATCTTGCCTCCCCTTAATTGTAGTTAAAAATTTAACATCTTGTTGGGAAATAAACATTCCTAACTTAGTACCGTTAGTTAGATACTTAGTACCGATAGTTATAATTAGTACTGACAGTACAAAGTGTTAAGTACTGCTCAGATAGTTAGTACCGTTAGTAGAAAATAGTTAGTACCATTTAAGAGATATGTATGAGATATTATAGGAAAAGATATGTATTATCTTTTACGCGGTTTGTAAGCCTATTAGGGTTTATTCTTGGTCTATAAAAGGAACCCTCACAACATAGTTAGAGATATCAGTTCAATATACATATCATAGAATCATATCTCATAGTTAGTAATCTGTAATCACTTTAACAGATTAATAGAAATCAAAGTTTAGTATTCATTATTCTTTTTAATACTATTGTGTATATTCCACATATACAATTAGTATTCATAGTCAGTGTTTCTATATAGTCAATCTGTATTTATACAAGTTGGCTATCACCCTTAGCAGGCTGCAAAGATCTGTTCAGTTTGGGACTCACAAGTGGTATCAGAGCCTGTGAGAAACTCTGAGTAAGAAGAACAAAAACCAGTTATAAATCTCTATCTTACAAAACTAATCATGTCTGGATCACAAGATGAAATTCCACCACCACCACCACCACCATCATCACAAACACCAACACAACAAACTCCTCACACTGTTTCAACCATCAAACTTCCTATTCTCAAAAAGGGAGAATATGACATATGGGCCATGAAAATGGAACATTATTTGGCCCATACAGACTATCCTATCTGGGAAGTTATACAAAATGGGAATGGTCCTGTATCAATCACCACAGATACACAAGGTCAAATCAAGGTTCTGCCTCCAAGGACTGCAGAAGAGATCCTAGCCAGAGAAAGAGAAAGAAAAGCTAGGACCACTTTGCTTATGGCTTTACCAGAAGATCATCTTGCTAAATTTCATAAGATGACTGATGCAAAAGAGATGTGGGAAGCCATCAAATCTAGATTTGGTGGAAATGATGAATCAAAGAAGATGCAGAAGTATATCTTAAAGCAACAGTTTGAAGGATTCTCTGTATCAAACTCAGAAGGGCTACATAAAGGCTATGACAGGTTTCAAAGTCTTCTGAGTCAATTAGAGATTCATGGGGCAGGTGTATCCACTGAGGATGCAAATCAGAAATTCCTTAGATCTCTACCTTCTGCCTGGTCTCAAGTTTCCTTAATCATGAGGACCAAGCCAGGAGTGGACAGTCTCAGCTTTGATGATCTGTATAATAATCTAAGAGTCTTTGAGAATGATGTAAAAGGCTCTACTGCATCATCCTCTAGCACGCAAAATGTGGCATTTGTCTCTGAGAACACTAGCAGTACTAATGATGTTAGTACCACTTATGGTATTTCTAATCCTTCTGGTCAAAACTCACAGTATGAACATACTTCATCATACTCCTTACTTGCAAACCAATCTAGTTTCCCTCAATTGGATCATGAAGATCTGGAACAGCTTGAGGAGTTTGACTTAGAAAAAATGGACTTGAAATGGCAGGTGGCCATGATTTCAATGAGAATGAAAAAGTTCTACAAAAAGACTGGTAGAAAGCTACAATTTGATGCCAAGGAACCGGTTGGTTTTGATAAAACCAAAGTCGAGTGCTACAATTGCCACAAGACAGGGCATTTTGCTAGAGAGTGTAGAACCAAGGGAAATCAAGATAATAAGAGAAGAGATGCTTGGAACTCTGGAAAGAAGGATGGGAGCAGAACTGGTAAGCAGGAGAACTCTAAAGCATTGGTGACTATTGATGGAGAAGGTGTAGATTAGACCAGTCACTCAGAAGAAGAAGAAGATTATGCTTTGATGGCTTGCAACAGCTCAGGCTCAGACACAGAGGTAACTTCCTGTTCAAATGAGTGTAAAGAGTCTTATGCTAAACTTAAAAAACTGTATGATGCACAGAGAGAACAACTTAGTGATGCAAGCATAGAAATAAAGGCATATACTCAAGGTCTAAAGAAAGTTGAAGCACAATTAGTTGCTCATCAACAAGATGATAAAACTGATGTCCTAACATACCATAAGTAACTATTGGCAGAAGCTCAAAAAGAAAAAGAAGATTTAAAAGCTAAAGTAGAAAAATGGCACACCTCTTCTAAAAATCTTGGTAAACTGCTTAATACCCAAATGAGTGCTAATGATAAATTTTGGCTTGGGTATAGGGATCACAGATATGATGGCATTTTGAGTTATGAAAATGAAGTTTTACAAAGTGTTTTTATGAATAAGGAAAGTGAGTTAGGTAAAATCAACTTTGTATGATAGGTTTGTTACAGTAGGAGGAGATGCATGCTTATACCACATACCCATGAAGGAATTACATGCCATTCTGGACAGGATGTAGAAAAATAGATTACTCTACATTTACATAGGTCCAAAACAATCTCAACTAGTGTATCTGACCAAACAGTGACTTTGACTAATATGTATCAGATTGTAGTGTTGAAACACATAAACCTTTGCATGAACCAACTGTCAATGAACCCAAAGTAGTAAGTCAACCTAAGGTTTGGTCTGATGCTCCTATCATTAGGTGTTATGAATCAGATAGTAAAGATGAGCATGTGTCTCTACCAACCATAAGAACAGGAAACACCTGGTTTTGCTAACCAGCAAGTAAAACCTCCTAGGGAAATGTTAAGATCGTATTCACACATAGTAACATCCTACAGGTTAACAAGAAAAGGGTTGGGATATGGGTTTACTAGAAAAGCCAATTGTTTTGTATGTGGAAAGTCTCTAGTATCTTATTAGAGATTGTGATCTTCCATGAAAAACGGATTGGGCTAGAACAAGCTGAGTTAAACATAAGATTAGATTACTCACAATTTACATATGGTCCAAAACAATCTCAAACTAGTGAATCTGAAACCCAAACCAGTGACTTTGATACCTGTGAATCAGATTTTTAGTGTTGAAACACATGAATCTTTGCCTAAACCAACTGTCAATGAACCCAAAGTAGTAAGTCAACCTAAGGTTTGGTCTGATGGTCCTATCATTGAGGAGTGTGAATTAGATAGTGAAGATAAGCATGTGTCTCAACCAACAGAAGAACAGGAAACACCTAGTTTTACTAACCAGCAAGTAAAAACTTCTAGGGAAACTGTTAAGAATCAATTCACACATAGTAAAAATCCTAAAGTTGACAAGAAAGGGTTGGGATATGGGTTTACTACAAAATCATGTTTTGTATGTGGAAGTCTTAGTCATCTTATCAGAGATTGTGATTTTCATGAAAAAAGAATGGCTAAACAGGTTGAACTAAACAAAAAGAAGGGCAAGGATAATGTTCAAAGGGAGAATAAACCAGTTTAGAACAATGTGCAAAGAGTGAATCATAAGAACCAATTTGTTCCTACAACAGTTCTAACTAGAACTGGCAAAATTCCAATTAATACTGCTAAAGCTAGCGGTATTAACAATGTTAGTACTGCTAGACATAATTTTAAAAGTCAGGCAGTACTAACTAATGCTGCCAAGAAAATTAGTACTGCTTTTCCTTTTGTGAATAGAGTTAGACCAAAAACTGTTCTTCATAAAACTCATTCACCATTTAGAAGGCCTTTTAATAACACAACTGCACTTAGAACAAATTTTTTAAAACAAAAGGTTAATACTGCTGAGGTAAATGCAGTTAGTGCTGTTGGGGGAACAAGGGAAACTGCTGTTAAGCCCTTAGCAGGTTGTAATTGGAGACCAAAAAGACATTACTGGCACAAAATCTCCAAATACAATGGTGGATCAAGAACTAGAGATTGTGCTACTTTTAAAGATCCACTAGGCAGACTCAAGCCCAAACAGGCTTGGGTCACTAAGAGAAACTAATCTCTTATATTTAATGTGCATGATTATCCACATAGAGCTTTACAGAACAAATGAATTGTTGATAGTGGATGTTCCAGGCACATGACTGGAAACAAGGCATACCTTGCTGAATATCAAGACTTTAATGGTGGCCCTGTTGCTTTTGGAGGAAGTAAAGGTTACATAACTGGTAAAGGTAAAATAAAAATAGGAAAGTTAGATTTTAAGGATGTGTGCTTTGTGAAAGAACTTCAGCATTTCAATCTTTTTTCTGTGTCACAGATATGTGACAAGAAGAACAAAGTTCTTTTTACAGACTCTGAATGTCTTGTTTTGTCTCCTGAATTTAAGTTACCTGATGCAAATCAAGTCTTACTTAGAATCCCTAGACAAAACAATATGTATAGTTTCAATTTAGAGAACATTGTTCCTTCATGAGGTTTAGCTTGTTTAATTGCAAAGGCCACAATTGATGAATCTAACAAATGGCATAGGAGGTTGGGTTATGTTAACTTTAAAAACTTAAACAAACTTGTGAAAGGAACCTTGTAAGAGGTTTACCTTCAAAGATTTTTCAAAATGACCACACTTGTGTTGCTTGTCAGAAAGGAAAGCAACACAAGGCCTCTTGTAAGGCCAAATCAGTGAGCTCTATTAGTCACTCCTTACAGCTTCTTCATATGGATTTGTTTGGATCTACATCTGTAAGGAGCTTAAACCATAAGACTTATTGCCTGGTTATCACTGATGATTTTAGCAGGTTTAGTTGGGTGTTCTTCTTAATAACTAAGTATGAAACTAGTGGAATCCTTATGGAGTTTATCAGACAAATTGAGAACCAATTAAATCAAAAAGTTAAAACTATTAGATGTGATAATGGTACAGAATTTAAGAACAGGGATTTTATTGAATTCTGTGGGTTAAAAGGGATCAAGAGGGACTACAGTAATGCCAGAACTCCACAACAAAATGGAGTTGCTGAAAGAAAGAAAAGGACCATTATTGAGGCTGCTAAGACTATGCTAGCAGATTCATTTTTACCTAACACTTTTTGGGCTAAAGCAGTTAGTACTGCTTGTTATGTTCTTAATAAGCCTCATAATAAGACACCTTATGAACTTGTAACTGGTAAAATACCAATTATAAGCTACATAAGACCTTTTGGGTGTCATGTGACCATCTTGAATACCATTGACTACCTAGGAAAGTTTGATGGGAAAGCAGATGAAGGGTTTTTAGTTGGGTATTCTCTACAAAGCAAGGCTTTTAGGGTATACAATTTAGAAACCAAGAGAGTTGAAGAAAACCTGCACATAACCTTTTTAGAAAATAAACCCAATGTTTCAAGGAAAGGACCAACTTGGCTGTTTGATCTTGATTATTTAACTGATTCAATGAATTATCAACCTGTGAGATAGAGAATCAAGCTAACAAACATGCAGGTCTACAAGAAGCTAATCAACATGCAGGTACAGAAGATATTATTGATGCAGGTGATTCTGAAAAAGAAGCTGAATCTGCTCAGGACTACTTTGTACTGCCAATATGGTCTTCTTATTCTTCAACAATCAAGAGGTCAACAACAAAGGATGCAGGTGAAGCACCTCACCAACATCCTGATTTAAAGACAGATGAGAAGCCAGTAGATAAGGAGGATCAAGTCTTTTTAGATGAACTTGAAAAACTTAAGAGGCAAGAACAGGATGCTAATAATGCAGCTGAAGCTCTCAGGAAGGAGTTTGCCTAAGAAACTAAGGATTTGCTTCTACAAGTAGGAGCTGCTAAAGCTAGCAGTACTAACATAGTTAATAATGCTAGCACACCAGTTAGTACTGCTAGCCCTTATGATGAACTATCCTTCACTGATCTAACCAATCCTGATCAAGATGATTCAGAAATACCCGCACTTGAGGAAATTTATGACAATCCTACTGATGGTATTTTTACCAATTCATCTTATGATGATGAGGGTGCAGAGGCTGACTTTACAAATTTAGAACCTGTTGTGAATGTCAGTCCTATTCCCACATCAAGGATTAACTCTATTCATCCTTCAACTCAAATTCTTGGAGATCCACAATCAGCAGTTCAAACAAGAAGCAAAGTGACCAAAAGTTCTAGAGCTCATGCTTTTGTAAGTTATATTCAAAAGCAAAGGAGAAATAATCATAAGGACTTCCAGCATTGTTTATTTGCTTGTTTCTTGTCTCAAAATGAACCCAAGAAGATTTCTAAAGCTCTTGAAGATGAAAGTTGGGTTGATGCTATGCAGGAAGAACTGCTGCAATTCAAGATTCAGAAAGTTTGGATTCTTGTAGATTTGCCTTATGGGAAGAAGGCAATTGGAACAAAATGGGTTTACAGAAACAAGAAGGATGAGAGAGGAGTTGTGGTTAGAAATAAGGCAAGGTTAGTTGCTCAGGGACATAGGCAAGAGGAAGGGATAGATTATGATGAGGCTTTTGATCCCGTGGCCAGGATTGAAGCCATTAGGATCTTTTTAGCCTTTGCCTCTTACATGGGATTCATAGTCTATCAAATGGATGTGAAAAGTGCCTTCCTGTATGGCAAAATTGATGAGGAGGTATATGTGTCTCAACCTCCAGGATTTGTAGATCCTAAGTATCCTAAGAAGGTCTACAAAGTAGTGAAAGCTCTCTATGGTTTACACCAAGCTCCTAGAGCCTGGTATGCTACTTTATCTACTTTCTTGTTGAAGAATGGATACAGAAGAGGAACTATTTGCAAGACTCTTTTCATTAAGAAGGACAAACATGATATCGTATTAGTACAAGTTTATGTGGATGATATCATATTTGGTTCTACAAAGAAATCTTGGTGTGATGACTTTGAGGCATTAATGAAGAGTAAATTTCAGATGAGTTCTATGGGAGAGCTCGCATTCTTTCTTGGATTACAAGTCAAACAGAAAAAAGATGGTATCTTTGTAAGTCAGGATAAGTATGTTGCAGAAATCCTAAAGAAGTTTAATTTTGTCAGTGTTAAGACTGCTAGTACACCAATTGAGACCCAGAAGCCTTTAGTCAAGGATGAGGAAGCTAGTGATGTGGATGTACATCTTTATAGATCCATGATTGGTTCTTTAATGTACTTGACTGCTTCTAGGTCTGGTATTATGCTTGCAGTCTGTGCTTGTTCTAGGTTTCAGGTCAATCCAAAGACCTCGCATCTAAGTGCTGTTAAGAGAATCTTTAGGTATCTAAAAGGCAAACCCAAACTGGGTCTTTGGTATCCTAGAGTGTCCTCATTTGACCTGGAAGCCTATACAAATAGTGATTATGCTAGAGTAAATCTTGACAGGAAATCCTTAACAAGAGGTTGTCAATTTCTTGGCAGGAGACTTATTTCTTGGCAATGCAAAAAGCAGACAATTGTGGCTACTTCTACTACAGAGGCAGAATATGTTGCTGCTGCAAATTGCTGTGGGCAAGTTTTATGGATTCAAAATCAAATGTTAGACTATGGGTTCAATTTCATGAACACAAAGATCTACATTGATAATGAAAGTACTATATGCATTGTAAAGAATCCAGTATTTCACTCCAAAACAAAGCATATTGCAATTAGGCACCACTTCATAAGGGATGCATATGAGAAGAAACTTATCCAGGTGCTAAAAATACACACTGATGACAATGTAGCTGATCTTCTAACCAAGGCATTTGATGTTAGCAGGTTTCAGTTCTTGGTTGTTACTATTGGGATGATCAACCCATAAGCTGCATTAGTTAAGGGGAGGCAATATGATTTGTTGTACAGTTTGTATGAAGTGTTTAGTGTGTAGAAAAATCTTGACCATAGTGATGATTTTCATGGAGTTATCTGGGTTTTAAAGAGTCATTGAGAAGAGCTTTAGATGGTACTGAAGCACTGCTGTTGCCAAAATTGTTCATTCTTTGGTTGGAAAAAGTTAGTACTGACATACCAAATGTTAGTACTGACAGACCCAAAGTTAATACCGATAAGGAAAAAGATAGTACTGTTAGCCCAGATGAAGGTACTGTTGATCAAATTGAAGGATGAAGTGCTACTCCAACCACTCCAACACCTATTCCTACAACTTTTAAAGATGATGATACTATTGCTCAAGTTCTTCTCAACACGAGTCAAGCCAAAGCAGTTTCAAGAGAAAAAGAGAAAGGAGTAGAGCTTAAGGATGTTGAGGAGACTGAGAGACCTAGGCCTACCTCAACCTGATCATTATTGACTTTAAAGCCTATTCCAAAGATTGATCCAAAAGATAAAGGGAAAAAGAAAATTGAAGAAGAAGATGAGTCTGATACTAAATCTGAAGGTATTCCTGAAGCTAAAAAGAAGTTTAAGATGCTTGCTGATGATGAGGAGATTGCAAGAGGATTGGGAAGCAGAAGAAGAAAGGAAAAGATTAGCAGAAGAGGAAGCTACAAATGCTGCTCCTATACAAGACTTCGATGACATCAAAGCAAGAATTGAAGCTGATAGGCTTCTAGCATTAAGGCTTCAAAAAGAAGAGAGAGAGCAATTCACTATGGAAGAAAGAGCAAAGTTCCTTCATGATACAATTGCAGCTTAAAGAAGGTTTCTTGCAGAACAAAGAGCTATTGCAATCAGAAATAAACCTCCTACAAGAACTCAGTTAAGGAATCAGATGATGACTTACTTGAAGCATGTTGGAAACAAGAAACACTCAGACCTGAAGAACAAAACTTTTGAAGAAATACAAGCTTTGTATGAGAAAGTGAAAAGGTTTGATGAAAGTTTCACTGCTGTTGGTTCTACTGAGGATGAAAGAAATATTAAGGAGATGAATGAAGGAGCAAAAGATCTTGAACATAAGAGATTAAAGAAGAAAGTTGCTAAAGAAACTCCAAAGACAGAAGACACAACAAAGGTACCTGCTAAGGTAGATGTGACAAAGCAGGGTACAAAGAAAAGGAAGGGTGGTCATACGAAGATGATTGCAAGGAAAAGGAAAAGACCTCAACTAGATGTTAATAGTAATGATGAACACAAAAAATGCCTAAAGATTGTTACATTTGAAGGTACCATAGATAGTGAAATAATGGAGAAGAAATCATTTATTTCTAGGTTAGACAAGGTTTCATCACCAGAGGGGGATTACCTTGTTATCCATAGAGCCAATGGGAACTTCAAGGCATTCAACTATCTATTAGAGGTGCTACATATATTTGATAGGCAGGATTTATTTCACTTGTATAACTTGATGATGGAGCAGTACTCAGAAATTACACTAGAAGGATTTGAGTTGATTCTTTGGGGAGATTTGAAGATAATGATGGAATCCTTAACAAAAGACAATGATCAAAGTGATTTCTGAAGTGATCAACAAAATTGGAAGATTGTCACTTGGAGATTGTATGAAGCTTATAGAGTTTACATACTAGAACTTGAAGATGGGACAGTCATCCATATGTTAGTTGAAAGAAGGTATCCTCTTTCCAAGGATTTATTGCAAAGGATGCTTGATCTTGGATTGGAAGTTGAAAGAGAAAGTACTGCTGCCCTAGATTTAATCAGATTCATTAAGCAACAGATTGATGAGAATTGATAATATAAATGGAAATGAGAAGGGTTTGAGTGTTGGCTAACCACCATATAACAAATGGTCATCAGTTCACCATGCTTAATAGGCATAAGAACTGGCTAGTCCATAAGCAAACCGCTTATGGTAAAGACTTCTCAAATCCGTTTATGGTTGACAATTTACCAAAAATTGTTGGGTTCTCAACTCACCTTGCTTCATAGTTAAGAGTTGGCTAGTCCAAGATTAAACAGTTCTTGGTAAAGACTACTCAAATATGTTGATAGCTGATAGTTTGCTAAAAACTATATGGTTTATCAATACACCATGTTATGGCAATGAAGCATTGGCTAGTCCAAAAGCAAACGGTATTTGGTAAAGACAAATCAATTCTGTTGATGGTTGACAGTTTACCAAAAATTGTATGGTAATTAACTCACCATATTTTGAAATAAAGAGTTGACTATCCCAGAGCAAACGGCTACTGGTAAAGGAAAAAAAGTTGGCTGATGAAGAAGCTATAAAGACTGCCCTTTTAATTGTGTATGATTTTATCCAAGCAAGAAATTGAAGGCTGGTAGACTTCTAGCTTAAGACTCAAGATGTGGATAGCAGAGAGAGCCAGATTCACTGTGGAAGAGAGAGCAAAGTTCCTTCATGATACAATTATAGCTCAAGGAAGGTTTCTTGCAGAACAAAGAGCTATTGCAATCAGAAATAAACCTCCTACAAGAACTCAGTTAAGGAATCAAATGATGACTTATTTGAAACATGTTGGAAACAAGAAACACTCAGACTTGAAGAACAAAACTTTTGAAGACATACAAGATTTATATGAGAAAGTGAAAAGGTTTGATGAAAGTTTCACTAGTATTGGTTCCACTGAGGGTGAAAGAAGGATTAAGGAGATGAATGAAGGAGTAAAAGACCATTAATCAAAAAGTTATAAAGAGAGGGTTGCTAATGAAACTTCAAAGAAAGAAGACACAGCAAAGGTACATGCTAAGGTAGATGTGACAGATCAGGGTACAAAGAAGAGAAAAGGTGGTCATATAAAGATGCTTGCTTGGAAAAGGAAAAGACCACAATCAGATGTTGATAGTGATGATGAGCACAAAAAGTATCTTAAGATTGTTACATTTAAAGGTACCATGGATAGTGAAATAATGGAGAGAAAATATGTCATTGCTAGATTGAACAAGGTATCATCACCAGATGGAGACTATCTGGTTATCTACAGAGCAAATAGGAACTTATGAGCATTTAACTATCTAATAGCAGGTAATTAACATATATTTGTTAGACAAGATTTATTTTTCAACTTGTATGACTTGGTGATGGAGCAGTACTCAAAAATTACACTAGAAGGAATTGAGTTAATTATTTAGGGAGATTTGAAGATAATGATGGAATCCTCACAAGAAGAAAATGATCAAAGTGATTTGTGGGATGATCAACAAGATTAGAAGATTGTTATTTGGAGATTGTATGAAGCTTGTAGAGTTTACATTCTAGGAAGATTAAAGATGGGATTGTAATCCATATCTTAGTTGAAAGAAGATATCCTTCTTTTCTAGGATTTATTGCAAAGGATGCTTAATCTTGGATTGGAAGTTGAAAGAGAAAGTACTGCTGCACTTGATTTGATCAGATTTATTAAGCAAAAATTGGTGAAGAGTGATGCTATAAATGGAGATGAGAAGGGTTTGAGTGTTGGCTAACCACCACACAACAAATCGGTCATACAATTCACCATGCTTAATAGCATAGAACTGGCTAGTCCATAAGTAAACGACTTATGGTAAAGACTTCTCAAATTCGTTTATGGTTAACAATTTATCAAAAATTGTAGGGTTCTCAACTCACCTTACTTCATGGTGAAGAGTTGGCTAGTCCAAGATTAAACAGTTCTTGGTAAAGACTACTCAAATATGTTGATAGCTGATAGTTTGCTAAAAACTATATGGTTTATCAATGCACCATGTTATGGCAATTGAAGCATTGGCTAGTCAAAAGCAAATGGTATTTGGTAAAGACAATCAAAATTTTTTGTTTCCCCGTTGATGGTAGACAGATTTAACCAAAAAACAGTATTGTAATTAAATCAAATATTTTTTAATTATAGTGTTGAATATCCTAGGCAAAATGGCTACTGGTAAAGGGAATCAAATCAGTTCATGGCTGGTAGTTTGCCAAAATTTACAAAGCCAACTTAGTTGGATTGTTGCTGAAAAAGGATGTTTGCATGTCGTTGCAGAAAGACTTGTTACTGATAAAGATCGGAAAACTAAATGATGTTGATGATGATGGAAAGTGTGTTAAGTGTTCTGATACATCTCCAAGCACCTTAAGATGGATTAACGTGATAGAAACATGAAGTTAAACCAGTTCAACAATCATGTTTAGGGGAGGATTGTTGGGAATTATTCATTCCTGACTTAGTACTGTTAGGTATATACTTAGTACCGATAGTTATAGTTAGTACTGACAGTACACAGTGTTAAGTACTGCTCAGGTAGTTAGTACCGTTAGTATAAAATAGTTAGTACCGTTTAAGAGATATGTATGAGATATTGTAGGAAAAGATATGTTTTATCTTTTATGCATTATGTAACCCTGTTAGGGTTTATCCTTGGTCTATAAAAGGAACCCTACGACATTAGAGAGATAACAACATATTGATAAGACACAGATCTCATCTCATACAATCATATCTTATAGTTAGTAATCTGTAACCCTTAAAGCAAATTAATAGAAATCAAAGTTTGGTTTTTCATTATTCTTCTTAATACTATTGTGTAGATTCCGCATATACAATAAGTATTCATAGTCAGTGTTTTCTCTATAGTCAATCTGTATTTATACAAGTTGGCTATCACCCTTAGCAGGCTGCAAAGATCTGTTCCGTTTGGGACTCACAGAAAGTTAATCCACTTGTGATTCCAGGTGTCTGTTTCACTAAGCTGATCATCAATCACCTCCAGAGCATACACAAGTTCCATAAAAGACCAGGTTCTCCACTCCATCTACCTTATTTGGAGTCTTTTTTGGGATACCTGAAGTTCTCATTCAAGAACACCAAAAGAGTAAGATTTAGGATGGCAATTCTGGATACACTTATTTATGAGGATATCCGATCTGCTCCCTATTACTCCGAATATGTGGCAAAGGTGACTAAGTATCTGCGTTATCTCGCTGGAGAAGTAGTCAGTGACGATGAAGCACCGGCTTCTAAACCAGCAAAGGGGGCAAAACCCAAAACACCCAGGAAACCAAAACCGCAATCTATTTCATCTCAACCACCCAAACCCAAACCTGCACCTGCTAAGCCTCAGGAAAAGAAAAGAAAGCTGGTTATGGACACCACTGAAGTACCATCTCCAGCCAAACGATCAAAAGCTGGTAAGGTGGTGAAGAAGCAAACTCTTAAGAGCTCTAAACAGTTGGTAGATGAGTTCGTAGATGAAGGTGTTCCTGTAGATGAACCCATGTTTTAAGATGAAGAGGCTGATATTATGCAAAAGGTTATGGAAGAAAGCTTAAAGGATGCTTACCCAGCACCTCAGGGTCCACTTCCACCGGTGGTAATCAGGGAACCCGAACCTGGAAAATATGAACCACTTCCAGAGGTACAGGGAAAGGGGAAAGAGAAAGTCGGTGAGGAACAAGCTGCTCAGGTTCTACTCAACCTTCAGACTCCAAAGAAAAAGAACCATGCTAAATAGTTCATCTTTCAGAGACGCACTCCCGCACCTACTATACCCTTGAGCCGTAAAGAATCCTCTTCCCTGTATGTCGAACTGATAGCGAAACAGAATCTGATAATGAGGCATCTCGTAAAGGCCAGGCTGGATCAAGCCCTGGTAAACAAGTTGAAGACCAGGCTGCATCAGACCTTGGTAAGCAAGTCGAAGGCCAGGCTGGATCAGACCCTGGTGTTGCTGAGGATTCTCAAATTCAACCAAGTCATGTTGTTCATGCTGGACCAAACCTTGAACACATGAATCTTGAGGTCTCTGATACTTCACCTCAACCAAACCCAGAGCAAATGGATGAAGAATTCACTACCACGGCTTATCCAAATGTTCAGGAGAACCTTAAACTCCCAACTGAAGGTGAAGTGAGACTTGAGGAACCTGCAAGCTCAGCTGGAACCCTGTCTTCTATGCAAAACCTCGACAAGGAACTTAGCTTCACCAATCAGTTCCTTGCGGAGAAGTCACAGGAAGACGAACCTGAAAAGACCAACACTAAAGTGGAAGTTCAATCTATGGTCACGGTTCCCATACATCAGGACACCTCGTCAGTTCCTCTAATGACCTCTCCGATTATTGATCTCACCGTCTCTCAACCAGCTTCCACAACGGTTCAAGCATCAATACCTACATCAACAGCAACGGTCACGGCAACAACAACAACCACAACTTTTCCACCACCACCACCTCAACCACAACAAGGCATCTCAAATTCGATCATAACTCAGCGGATTGGTGAGTTAGAACAATGTATAGCGGATCTAGTGGAGGAAAGGTTAGACAAGCAAGGAAACAGGATGTACCAATTGGAGACTCAAGATTTGTCTGGAATGATCAAAGAGCAGATAATGGAGTATATGCGGACGCAGGAGGTTGACCGAAAAATCAACGAAACAGTGAAAGAGGCAGTTACTGCATCAGTTCAGTATGCAATGAGAGCCCCTCTTCGTGCATGCTTGAGGAGAATTATGACAAGGGCCA
>BQNB010022968.1:0-62361 GCA_026074375.1 Tanacetum coccineum | reverse complement strand
AGAGTATCAAATTTAAGCCAGTTTATCACGAATGCTGAGAAGTCTAAAGGAGTGTCCATCAGCTCATTAAACGACTCACACAGATCTTCCATCTAGGCCAAAGAGCTTAGCCAAGGTTGAACAGGTCCATGAGCATCAGGCAAAGTCTTATTCTAATCACGATCGGGAGTAGGAGGTTTTGCTGGTTTCTAAAACCAATCAGGAAGCTGAGAGGTCTCTTCATCAGGTTGATCTTCAGTAACTCCTGTTTTGAACTCCTGATGTGCGGGTTCTTCCAAATCTTTGGTAGTGTGCATTGGTTCTTCTGCTTGAGCAGACTCGCCAGCAGACTTGTGATGAGATTTGGACCCTTCAGTTGACTTGCTAGTTGTCTTGGAGGTCTTTTCCTTTGGTGCACTGGTTGACTCTGGTTCTTTTCCAGCTCTTCTTCTCTTGGACCCTCGGTTTGATCTAGTGGAGGGTTCTTCATCTTTATCCTCATTATCTCGACGTCTTTTAAACGAGACAATATCTCCGTACGTGTCAAGTATGAGTTTGTCACTTTCGTAGGCGTCAACCAATGCTTTGTAGAGATTCTTCTGTTCATCAGATCTGTGGATTGACTTATTACTTTCCATCTTATCTATGAGAATCTTCTTCAGCTCAAGTTCAGAATGGTTGGCGGCTACAGTATGAGATGTCTTAGATTCATTAGATGAACGAGTCAGAACCTCTGCTTCGAGTTGTTCATTTACAGTCTACTTAATTTTTGGCAAAATCTTGGAGACTTATGCTTTAACTTGTTCTTTGACTTGATCCTTGATTATTTTCTTAATGTTATCATCAAGTTTATTGATGAAGTTTGCATTTTCAGCTTAAGCTTCATCTCTGAGTCTGTCGGACTGTAACTGAACAGCTGTTTTGACTGCTTCATGCATCTTGTTGGCAAGGTACGCATCAACAATGTCTGGAATTGAAGAAACTGCTGCATCAAATTGGTTTGTTTGCTTGAATTCCGAGAAGTCGGTTTCCAAAGTTTTTAGTCTATGGTCAAACCCGAATAAGGAACCAAAGTTAGGAAGATCTTGTAGGGAGGAGCTTGGAACAGTTGCTGGTGTAGGAACTGGTGTTTGTTGCAGATGTGTGATGAGAGGAGTGGGTGGTGGAGGAAGAATTGTTGCAGACAAAAGAGGTGGCTCAGCAATAGTAGTAACCGAAACATCTACTAGAGAAGTTAACTCAGTGTTAAGATTAAATATGGAGTCAATACCTGTATCTGGACTGGGGTTGAGCATGTTAGAAACGAAGCCAGATGACACAGAAGAACTATGTTGTTGACCTTCAGGATTAACCGGAGTTATAATCACATGAGTGTCTTCTATTACTTGAGTAGTTTAAATGATAGTGCATGGAGCATCTGTCATTTCAGTATCTCTTCCCTATAGATTGACGTTCACGTCCCTGTATAATTCATTCGCTTCGTCCTCTTCATTTGTCTCTTCTTCATCCAGTTCTTCTCCTATAACATTCGCACCTTGAATTTCTTCATCGATGTCTTCATCATCAGTGGATTCAACATGAGAAGGTGTTTGAACCCTAGGATCAAAGCTATCTTCTTCTTTATCTTCTTCATCATGAGTGGAAAACTTAGGATGAACAAAGTCATCACCATCGTTGTCTGAATCAGTCTGCTCGTGATCTTGTCCATCATCATCATCATCATCATTGTCATCATTTGCATTATCAGTATTGTCATCATTCTGATCATCATCATCGTTGTCATCATCGTCTTGATTATCAGCATCGTCATCATCATCACCACTCATTGCTACTTCATCATCATCTTCCTTGTCACTGGACTTCCAAGAGATTTGCTCATCATCAGATGCATATGTCGGTACATCAGGAACCCCTGGTTTATTACTAGTTCCTTCATCTGTACCTGAACCGCTGGCGTGAGAGTTGTGAGTTTGTACCAGGCTTCTCTTTGTGGCCAGCTCCATTTGTTCAGCTTCTGTTAAAGCAACCTCAGATAGCACTGTTAGACCTTTAGCTTTAGACGTCTTTGCAGGTTGCTTCTTCTTGGCAGGTTTAGCCGCCTTTGCCAAAGTCTTGAGTCTTTTGCCTTTAGCAGTTGGAGGAGTCTTTGTCTTGTCAGATTCAACTGGCTTCTTCTTGACACTTGCTTTTGTTTTTGGAGGTTCAGCTCCTGAAGCAATGGCATAGTACTCTTTGTAGGATTCAGAATCTTTAATGGCTTCATTTGTCAATTCATCAAGCAAAATGGCACCATATAGTTGTGTGTCCTCATGCCTAGAGACAACCTTTATCGTGGTGAACATTGAGTCATCCCTGGCAAAGTGCCAATTTACCCTGTTTCTTCTAGGAATTGATGAATCCTTAGTCATGAAGAAGTTGACGATGACCATGGTGAAGCGAGGGTAGTACATCTCATTACTCCTCTTGACATTCTTGTTCTCTACTTGATAAACAAAGTCCTCCCACAGAAGGTAGGCAAAGTCTATATTCTTCTTATGGTACATGCCCCAAAGGATTTGAGCTTGAGATAGTCGAAGACTATCATATCTGGTACTTTTACCACTCAGACATTTGTTGATAACCGCAACAAATGATCTCTAGGGTTGATGCAACTTGTTGACATTGACATCGGTTATCACCTTTATCTCTCCACTGTGACCAAGATCTCTAAGAAACATATGAATTTCTTCTTCAAAGGGTGGTTCCTCGAATTGCTGATCAGGGAGTTTAGGGCATATTTGAAGCATTTCTCTGAAGTACTCAAGATTTACAATATGTTTCTTATTGTTCATTTTGAAATGAATCGAGTGGTGATAAACTGTAGCAGTGGCCCAGAACTCTTGCATATAGATTTCAGGAACATCAGCTGTGTCGGTAACCCAAGAATCACTTCACTTTATTATGATGAACAAGAAAAGTAGGATTGAAACTAGGAAGAATGTAGAGAGAGAAACAAGAGAGAGAAAGTAGAGAGAATTAAGAAGTTTACTTGTAAATGTGTAAGTTACAAATGACCAACCCCCTTACTTTCCTTGAGGAGGTATATATGTATCAAAACTAAAAGGCTTTCATGCCTTTAGTAATTCTATGGTCCAGGCTTGGGATTACTTAGGCTTTCGCCCGATACACGTGACCGGTTAACTTACATTTAAGGGCCCGTTTACCCGTCTAGCCTATTACAACGTATATTAATTAATGACCGAGACCTAATATAATTAATGAACGAACTTCCATTGTTCGACTCAATATTTTAAGGCTAACAATCTCCCTCGAAGTGAGTTCATTGTGACACTCCTTCGTGAGATCAATGAGATTGCTTTTGTCGCTAATCTCTTATGATCTTTGTCTTTGTCAACATTGTAGGCTTGTTCCTTCATGCTTTGTGATCTTTGATCTTTAGCCTTTGCCATTGTCTTTTGACTTTGTCTTTGCGTCTGAGATCTCTAAATCTTTATCCTTCCGTATTGATCATCTTTGCCACCTTGCGATCTTGTGTCTTGACCAACATGCTCATACTTTGCATCATCTTGAAAGCTTGCTAACAATCTCCCTTGATAGACTTGATATCTTTGAAGGAAGATCTTGTATATCATAGTTTGTACGGAAGTTTTTGTCTTTAATTCTTGAGCTTTCATGATTCTTGAATCTCGATGCTTATAGTATGTCTTTGTAGTTTGAACATGAGCATGTGGTAATGAATCCGACTTCAGCTAGAATAAGGCATCACCATCTCCATCTTTATGTGAATCCTAAAATAAAACAGTTAGCAATAAAGCGTGTGGACGAATATGGCTTTGTCATTCGTCAGGATTTGGTTAGATTAACCTTCGGTTCTGTAGGACCGTTTTACAGTATAAATATTGTACCTGTGATCAGGTAGATTCAAAGAATCTCCTTGACAGGGTTTCCAACTCAAAGCGTAGGATCTTCTAACACAGATGTATTAGATTTACCATGCTTGCTAGTTCTCATTACCGGAACGTCTCAAAGCAGACAACACGGTAAGAGTGAATCAGATAGTTACTATCTTTCTGATTAAGCCGTCAATTCATTTCTTGGAACAAGTTTGATTCACATTAAATTACACCATCGTTTCTTTCCAGTTGACACAAGTTTGATTCATATAGAATCTCGCAAGTCACCTACCAAGAGCTTGTTTGATGCTGGCTTAAGCAGGATTTCCATCTTCATTATGAGTACACAAGTATCACTTGGATGTTCTGGCACAATCACAAGGATAATGCGTAGGACTCTTGTTAATAGCTTGTGAACTAATTGGTGTTCAACAAGTGTTAGTAATGGAATGTGTCCTAATGAGATTTATTTATGGATCTGTTGGCTCTAGACTCGATTAGTGCATTTTGGTTTTAGTAATCGAAGGCTGGAGCAGACTGTCACCTATTTAATATCAACTGTCTCGGAGTGAGAAAGTCAAAAGAAGTCGTGTGTATCTCCATGACAAATGAGATAAGTTTCTGTTGAGAGAAACCTGAATGGCTGGGGAGGGTTGTGCATTGTATCACTGGGTCCATGATGTCGTCTTCAATATCAGCAATCAACATTGTGATTCTGACAGCATATGTATTGACCCGGTTTCTGCCTAAGTTGTGTGGAGGGCTACTTTCTTTAGACCCTTTATCCATACATTTCTTTTTAATTCTTCAACCCCTTCAATGCTTACCAAGACGTCATTACTAACACCTTGTTGTGATTGTTCCAGTGTTAGCTCAATCTTAGTCGGCATTATTCCTTTATACTCATTCATCTCCAATCATACCTAAGGACTGTTATTTCTAACTATGAAGTGTCCTTAGGTAGATCCATCCAGTTCTGGTTGGATCATAGGACAAATACCTAACCTTACCACCTTATGACTTCATGGAAATCGGTAGTGAAATAAGGATGTTGTAGGTATGGATCGTAAACCATAAACACTTTATTCAAAGAGTATCAGCACTTTGTGTCGATAAGATCACTTATTATTTTCAAGATACATTTAAATCCATTTCTCCCTTATTATAAATACCAATTCCCTTAGTTTTTGAAATACTTTTGTGATTTTAATTTGTCTTGAAATACCTGGGAAGAAATACTTTTTATACTTTGCATGAATTATATGGAACATAAACTTGCTTCCCCTCGATTTTACATATGTTTGACACCAAAAACAATGATACCAAGTTGTAAAATGAATATAAAATTGAGGGTTAGCATTATTGAGCACACAATTTTGAAAGATTATAAATTGTCATTGAAGAATTCTTGAAAAATTATGCTCAACCACCTAATCATCTTATAACAATCAATCTATTTAATAATCATTATTATTCCTTAGATGTTATTAAGACCTTTTATAATGTATTGAATACATAAGAGTTGTCATGTTATGATGTATCCAACAATCATTAAAACATTGTTTTTCAGAAAAACTCCCCCTCAAACATTGACTCATTTAAAAAAATGACACCAAATGTAGAATAATTGTCTTGAAAAATAATATGAGGACTGGAGTGTTGAACACACAATTTTAAAAGATTTTGAATTGTCATTGAGAAATTCTTGAAAAATTGTGTTCAACTTTTTTGAAAAACCAAATGTTAGAAGACTTCTCTTCTAACGCTAAGGATAAGCGCACTTATGTGTACACTCTCCTTTGTTGTTCAGGTCCGAGTTGCAATCTGAGAGTGATTACAAGTCATCAAGAAAAATTAGAAATGACATGTTTTGAAAACATTTGAAACTCCTGTTTGAACTTCATTTACACGCTCGTGTCGATGTTAATCAACATTTTTAGGTACGTAAATGTTATCGATTCTAAGAGACATGTCAAGAAGAATATTTTTTGAAACATTTTCTGATTTTTGATTTTGTATTTTCTTTTTGAAATTTTATATTTTTGTATTTGGTTTTATAAAAAATATTTACATGTTGACCTCCAAGGCACGTTACTGTTGATGGTGAAATAGTAATTCCAACTCTTGTCGTGATGTAGCTGTCTTGTCTGCTTGAGGAACAACTTTTGGAAACAGCTTTGAACTTGACTGTTCATTGCTGTGGTCGTGAATTCCGAGTTCTGAACTGTTATGATCAGAAGTCATTGCTTATTCATCAGATGAAAAATCCTTGAAGTCATGGTTTCTCAGATATCAGTCTTTTCAGCAACCAAACTCGGAGTCCTTCCTTTGTAGGATTTAAAGATGTACCTGCATGTATGTTAAGTGTACCTGCACTAACATCAAGAGTTTGTTTGCATTCATATTGGTTAGTGATATCGTCATTTGAACCATTGGGTGTTCATGTCACCTCTAGTTGTGCTAGAGGTGAATATCTTTCCAGTAGGAATCCACTTAAGACCAACTGTCTTGAAAATTTTACCCGTCGGTTTCCACCTAAGACAAGATCTAGGAGTCATTGTTTTCTCATGCACAACGGAAGTCTGTTTGATTGAAGACCTATATCTTTTTGGGATATGTCTTTCTGGTTTCTTTGCAACACTTGTATGCTCTACGGGTTTGTATCTTTTTGGTGTCTTATTGGATGGAACCTTAGCACGTGAGTTGACTTCATTCAGGAATTTTGTTACACAAGAATCATGATTGGCATTAAAGACACATTTCTGGCATGTCGAGCAAACAAAATGTTTGATGTCCGAAAAAACTTCTACGAATTCCTAATTTATCTCCGTGTTTGCTAATGGCACGATCTTTGTCGTGACGCAACTACTCTTAGATGCAGGCCAATTCCTAGACTTTTGGTTATTGATCCTAGGTTTTGGTTTGCTACCATTTGCCGTGCTTTGTGATCTAGCAGAAGGCATCACACTAGGTTCTAAATTCCTTGCATATTTATCGTAGATAACCGGCACAGGACTCCATATGGTGTTTAGAACCAGGTCTTCAATCTATTTGACATGCCCATAATCTGCAGCCTTAGTCTTCGTTACTGAAGTTGCATAAGTTCAGCTTAAGGTACCACCCCTTAGATACTCAAGGTCATTGTTTATGAAGTGATAAAAAGGTATAACACGTTGACCTTGTAAATTGGGTATCAAAGGTAAAGGCTTGCGCAGATCATGTGGATATTGCTGGCCTTTAAGGTTGTTCCAGTCAAGCTGATCAGTAGTTGCCTTGTAGACTTCTTCAAGAAAATATTCAAGTTCCACCAGACTCTTGCACGATCCTTTCATCAGCTTGAATGTTAGACCAGCTAATAATTCAGGAGTCAGAGTATCTACTTTGAGTCGATTCATCATAAATGCTGAGAAGTCTAGAGGAGTATCCATCAGCTCATTAAATGAGGCACGGGTATCTTCTTTCCTAGCCAGACTGCTGATCCAAGGTTGAATTAGTCCATGAGTAGTAGGCAAAGTCTTGTTCCAATCATGATCGGGAGTTAGAGGTTTTGTTGGTTTCTGAAACCAATCATGATGCTGAGTGGTCTCATCAACAAGTTAATCTTCAAAAAATCCTGTATCGAACTCCTGATGTGCGAGTTCTTCTAAATCTTCGACAGTGTTCATTGGCTCCTCTGCTTGAGCAGACTTGTCAGCAGACTTGTGATAAGATTTGTACCCTTCAGTAGACTTGCCAATTGTCTTGGAGTTCTTTTCCTTTGGTGCACTGGTTGACTCTGGTTCTTTTCCAGCTCTTCTTTTGGACACCTGGTTTGATCCAACTGAGGGTTCTTCATCTTTATCCTCATCATCTCGACGTCTTTTAAATGAGACAGTATCTCCATATGTGTCATGTATGAGTTTGTCACTTTCGTAGGCGTCAACCAATGCTTTGTAGAGATTCTTCGACTTATTACTTTCCATCTTATCTATAAGAATCTTCTTCAGCTCAAGTTCAGATTGGTTGGCGACTACAGCATAGGATGTCTTAGATTTATTGGATGAACAAGTCAGAACCTCTGCATCGAGTTGTTCATTTATAGTCTTCTCAATTTTCGGCAAAATCTTGGAGACTTATGCCTTAACTTGTTCTTTGACTTGCTCCTTGATTATTTCCTTTATGTTGTCATCAAGTTTATTGATGAAGTCTTCATTATTGGCTTGAGCTTAATCTCTGAGTCTGTCTGACTGTAATTGAATAGCTGTTTTGACAGCTTCATTCATCTTGTTGGCAAGGTACGTGTCATCAATGCCGGAAATTGAAGAAACTGCTACAGTAAATTGGTTTGTTTGCTTGAATTCTGAGAAGTCGTTTTCTAAAGTTTTTTGTCTATGGTCAAACCCGAATAAGGAACCAAAGTTAAGAAGATCTTGTAGGGAGGAACTTGGAACTATTGTTGGTGTGGGAACTAGTGTTTGTTTTAGATGTGTAATGATAGGAATGGGTGGTGAAGGAAGTGTTGTTGCAGACGAAAGAGGTGTCTCAGCAATAGTAGTAACCGGAACATCTCC
The DNA here is from genome assembly GCA_026074375.1 of Tanacetum coccineum. Taxonomy (NCBI): domain Eukaryota; kingdom Viridiplantae; phylum Streptophyta; class Magnoliopsida; order Asterales; family Asteraceae; genus Tanacetum; species Tanacetum coccineum. The sequence goes on along the minus strand of BQNB010022968.1, from coordinate 53,939 downwards.
CAGAGAAGTTGACTCAGTGTTAAGATTAAATATAGAGTCAATACCTATATCTGGACTGGGGTTGAGCATGTTAGAAATAAAGTCAGATGACACAGAAGAATTCTATTGTTAACCTTCAGGATTAACCAGAGTTATAATCACATGGGTGTCTTCTATTACTTGAGTAGTTTCAACGGTACTGCGTAGAGCATCTGTCATTTTAGTATCTCTTCCCTCTAGATTTACGTTCACGTCCCTGTATAATTCATTCTCTTCGTCCTCTTCATTTGTCTCTTCTTCATCCAGTTCTTCTCCATCAACATTCGCACCATGAGTTACTTCATCACTTTCTTCATCATCAGTGGATTCATAATGAGAAGGTGTTTGAACCCTCAAATCTGAACCCTCTTCTTCATTATCTTCTTCATCTTGTCTTTCTTCTTGATCATGAGTGGAGAACTTGGGATGAACAAATTCATCACCATCGTTGTCTGAATCAGTCTTCTCATTATCATCATCTTGAAATTTATCATCTTGTCCATCATATTCCTGACCATCATCATCTTGACCATTATCATCTTGATTATCAGCATCATCATCATCATCATTGTCATCATCATCATCTTCCTCATCACTGGACTTCCAAGAGATTTGCTCATCATTAGATTCATATGTTGGTACATCGGGAACCCCTAGTATACCACCAGTTCCTTCATCTGCACCTGAGCCGCTGGTGTGAGAGCTGTGAGTTTGTATCAGACTTATTTTTGTAGCCAGCTTCATTTGTTCAGCTTCTGTTAAAGCAACCTCAGACAGCACTGTTAGACCTTTAGCTTTAGACGTCTTTGCAGGTTGTTTCTTCTTGGCATGTTTAACCGCCTTTTCTGAAGTCTTAAGTCTTTTACCTTTAGCAGTTGGAGGAGTCTTTGTCTTGTCAAATCCAGCTTGCTTCTTCTTGACACTTGCTTTTGTTTTAGGAGGTTCAGCTCCTAAAGCAATGACATAGTACTATTTGTAAGATTCGGAATCTCTGATGGCTTCATTTGTCAATTAATCAGGCAAAATGGCACCATATAGCTGTGTGCCCTCATGCCTAGAGACAACCTTTATCATGGTGAACATTGGGTCATCCCTGGCAAAGTGCCAATTTACCCTGTTTCTTCTTAGAATTGATGAATCCTTAGTCATGAAGAAGTTGACGATGACCTTGGTGAAGCAAGGGTAGTACATCTCATTACTCCTCTTGACATTCTTGTTCTCTACTTGGTAAACAAAGTCCTCCCACAAAAGGTAGGCAAAGTCTACATTCTTCTTATGGTACATGCCCCAAAGGATTTGAGCTTAAGATAATTGAAGACTGTCATGTCCAGTACTTTTACCACTCAGACATTTGTTGATAACTGCAGCAAATGATCTTTAGGGTTGATGCAGCTTGTTGACATTGACATCAGTTATCACCTTTATCTCTCCACCGTGACCAAGATCTATAAGAAACGTAAGAATTTCTTCTTCAAAGGGTAGTTCCTTGAATTGCTAATCAGGGAGTTTATAGCATATTTGAAGCATTTCACTGAAGTACTCAATATTCACAATATGTTTCTTATTGTTCATCTTGAAACGAATCGAGTGGTGATGAACTGTAGCAGTGGCCCAAAACTCTTGCATGTATATTTCTGGAACATCCGATGTGATCTAGAATGCCTTGTAAAAGGGAGTGAGTTTCAAAACATCATACACCACTTGAAGAGTTGCTTCTTTGGACTTGAGGTCTGAGCTTAGTCGAAGATTACCTTTTCCAATCTTGAGTTGGTTGGCAGGAGCGACTAAAGCATCATACAATGCAATTTGTTGATCTCTTGTGATGTCCATAGTTCTGCTTAAGAAAGAATCAATACATTTTTTATATAACCAGGTTTATATATAACTATATAGACTTTTTATGTGAACACTTTATGTTTTATCATGATGTGAAAATTTTCCTTAAGTATTAGGACCTCTAAGACTTTTAGCACTTGAAAAGATCTATTCCTCTAAATGGCAACTTAGATAGACTTATGTGCTTAAGGAATTAAGGCAACTTCTTTGACAATTTAGGAATCGTGGTCTTCCTAACTAGTAGAGAATTTAGATATCCTAAGTCGTATTTTATTTAACCTTGATTTTACCTTGTTTTTAAGCATATTTTAACTAAATTAGATAGCATAATTAACCAATTTTAATTAGCCTGCTAGGTTAAGTTTTAATTTGCCTTCAAATTGAAATTTTGATCTTAAGTGTTTTTGGTCTAAATTTATTAGATTGGCTCCTTAAAGATTTCACTAGATCAGTTCCTAAAACATTCACTAGATCGGTTCTTAAAACATTCACTAGATCGGGTCCTTAATAAGAACAACTAGATCGGTCTTGAAACAAATCTACTAGATCGGTCCTCAAGGGACTCGACTAGATCGGTCCACTAGGGATTTGACTAGTTCGGTTCCTTAAGGAAAACGACTAGACCGGGACCTTAACAAAAATGACTAGATAGGGTTCTTAAGAGTTTGACTAGATCGGTCCTTAAATATTTTGACTAGTTCGGTTCTCAAAGGGACTTGACTAGTTCGGTTCCTTAAGGAAAACGACTAGATCAGTTCTTTACTCATAAAACTTCACAAGTATTATTTTTTGCATTTACACTTGTTATTTTAGCACTCTTAGCATGAGAATAACACTTAGGAACATGATAACAAATTAAATCCATAGAATCATCAAGAACATACATTAAACGAGCACTTTCAAACATAATAGCACATATATTCTTGAAACTACATACAAGGGAATAATTTTATCATTCAAGCTCATTCTGGAATAGATAAACAAGCATTCTATTACAAAACCCACAAACATTTTACATTATCTCCCAAAAAACCTAAATTTTCGATCAACTAAGCTAGCAAGAACACATTCATGAGGAGTCCAAATGAAAAACTGCTTTAAATAGGTGTTCAACACTCCAAAGCAAACAATACCCCTCACTCAATTTAGGGTTTTATGCAGTTTTGATTTTGATGAACCCTAATTGGATTATTAGGGCTTTTCGAGATCAAACCCATATGAAAACTTGATTTGACTAAGATATAAGTTGTTTGGAGTGAGATGAACAAGATCTTAGTTATACCTTATAAGAGATAACAACAGGAAGATAAGAACAAGCAAATGGCAATTTTGAATGGTTTGGGAGGTGGGTTCGTGCATGTATGAGTGAAAACAGACGAGTGGGGGTGGATGATGTTTATAAAACAATTATTGTTTTTGACATATTCGCCCCCTCATGTTTCTTATCTTTTTTATTTTCACTATTAAGTTTTACTAGGCAATTAAAGTTTAATAATAGGCACAAATGGTCCCTAATGTTTTAACTAACATACCTAAAAAAACTTGAATTCACATAATTACCCCCTAAAGGCATAAACACATAACATATAAGGCACACATAAGCTAAATGTAATTAACTTTCCTTAAGAATGATATTCTATTATTGTTTAAAACCTTTTCCCTTTTAAGCACATTATTAATATGAAGAAGATATTTTACATTTTCTCCCCCTCAAACAATAACCCGTTTTCTATTTAAAGAGCTGTAGTCGTTGTTGGAGTGGTTAAATGTCTTTGAAAAAAACATTTTCTGATGAAGAAATGGTATATCATTGAAAAAACAAACACCAAAATAAGTTTTCTCTTATTTTCACACATAAGCGCACTGACACGTACACTTATGGTAATATAGGAAGCACGGGTTGTGATGCAAAGTAATCACAAGCCTTTGCATGGTCATAAAGTAAACCATGCCCGAGAATAAATTCCCGTTGAGAGGTCAAGGTTTCTTTTTGAAATACTTGCCTTTAAGATGATGACCGTGTTGCTATCTGAAATAATAGCAAGCCATTTTTGGCATGTTTTGAAAACATTTGGAACTTCTACTCGAACTTCATTTACAGCCTCGTATCATTATTGAATGACATTTCTAAGACCGTAAATGTTATCCATTTTTAGAAGACATGCCATTATTACCTCTTTTTATATTTTTCACATTTTTTAATTTTTTCTTTGATTTTAAAGATTTTATATTTTTCTATTTTGATTTTATAAAACTTTTCTAAAAGAATGAAAAATATTTTTGGATTTTATGATTTTTAATATATATACATATGATACACAGGATATCAGAATAGGTACCACCACTATTCTTCAGCTTCATCTGCCAATTGTTTTAGTGTCTCGGGCGTAAAACTTCGCATTCCCAGCTTGTTGATAAGAATTTCAATTCTTTCTCTGCATAGGGCTTTAGTGAAGATGTCCACTAGTTGATACTCCGTGTTGACAAAGTAAAGCTCTACCACTCCATTCTCCACTTGCTATTTGATGAAGTGGAATCTAATGTCAATATGCTTTGATCGAGAATGTTGAACATTGCTGCAGCATAAGGCAATAGCGCTTTTGTTATCACAGTACATTAGAATTTTATTGAATCTAAGACCATAGTCGATAAGCTGTGATCTCATCCAAAGGATTTGAGCACAACAGCCAGACATGGCAATATATTCAGCTTTCGTACCGGATATCGCAGCGCTTTTTTGCCTTTTTGATGACCATCTAACAAGTCTGTCTCCCAATAATTGCATACATCTAGAAGTACTTCGTCTAGTATCTTGGCAATCCGCGTGATCAGCATTTTCATAAGCGGTTAGAGCAACAGAAGAATCCTTTGGATTGCAGAGTCCCTGATTTATGGTTCCTCGTAGGTATTTAAAGATCCTTTTTATAACATGGAGGTGCTTTTCGGTAGGCTTTGCCTGATACCAGGCATACATGCATACAAAAAATGTTAGGTCTAGTCTACTGGCTTTAAGATACATAAGGGTGTCAATCATTCCACGATAGTGTGTAGGATCTACGGCTTTCCCTTGTGTATCTTCATCCAGTTTGGATTTCTCCACCATGGGAGTATCCACGGGGTCACTAGATTCCATACCATATTTCTTCGAAGATTCTAGAGCATATTTAGACTGGTTTAAAAAGATGCCTCTAGGACTTTGTGAAATCTGTAGTCCTAGAAAAAATGATATTTTTCCCATCATCGACATCTTAAACTTTGAACACATTATTTTTGAAAATTGGTCACATAATTCAGGTGTAGTAGACGCAAAGATTATATCATCAACATAGATTTGTACTAGGAGAATATCTTTTCCTTGTCTTCTGATGAACAATGTGGGATCCATGGTTTCTTTAGAGAATTCCTGAGAGAGTAGAAACTTCGGCAATAGATTGTACCACACGCGAGGAGCTTGTTTCAACCCATAAAAAGCTTTCTTAAGCTTGTACACATGATTCAGATTGTCTTGATCAACAAACCAGTCCGGTTGACTGACATAAACTTCTTCGCGCAGAATGCCATTCAAGAATGCCGTTTTAACATTCATTTGGTAGACGATCATATTCATGTGAGCAACATATGCGAGGAAAATTCAAATAGCATCAAGTCTAGCCACTGGAGCAAAGGATTCCTCAAAATCAATTCCCTCTTCTTGATGGTAACCACGAGCAACCAAACGAGCCTTGTTCTTAAGAATTCCTCCCATTTCATCAAGTTTTACCTTATAGATCCATTTTAAAGTAATGACCATCACTTTATCTGGACATGGAACGAGTTCCCAGACTTTAAGACATTCAAATTCATGTAGCTCCTCTTGCATTGCTTCAATCCAACATGCTTGAGTTAATGCGTCTTTATAGTTCTTTAGTTCAACTGATGTTAGAAAGGCATCGTAGTAACAAAATAAAGCTTGTTTATGGAGTTGGAGTCTTGTGGAAACAAGTCTTTCGAGTTCACTGATGATATTTTCTAAAGGATGATCCTTGGTCTATTTGTTAACGTGTTTTGAGTAAGGAGTAGTAGTATGCACAACAGTAGGAATAACATCCGAAGAATAAGATGCTTCAGATGCGTTTTCTAGAATTGGAATACCAAAGAACAGATCATTATTCATGTGTGCAACATCTATGTCTTAATTGTCTTCTTCAACATCGTTAGGAATGACAAGAGATTGAGTTTTGGGTGTTGTTTGTGAGTTACTAGGTGATGGTGCATCTTGATCAACAATTGTTGAGGAAGGTGAACCGGTTGATACATCGGGTTCTGGAGCAATGACTTTAGGGGCTGGGTAATCAACACTTGATGGAGGGTTGAGTAATTCATCAAATAGTGGTTGAAACAAAAGATCCCAATTAGTTCTTAAAGGTGGTACAAACGGTGTTGAAGGAGGAGGGTTTGGCATAAGTCCTGAACTTATTGTTGCAGGAGTCATTTCATGAAGTACGGGTCCTGAACTGCTGTGTTTAGAAGCCATCGCAGTGAGCTCATCAAAATCTACATGTATTGTCTCAATGATTCATCTGGTACGTCGGTTGTAAATTTAAAATGCTTTCTTTGTGGGTACATAGCCAATGAAAATACCAATATTAGCTTTTGGTTGTAACTTTCCTAAGTTCTCACTATCATTTGTCGGATAGCAGAGTGCATCAAATACATGGAAAACGATAAGTCAGTAGGTTTGTCATGTAAAAGCTCATATGGTATTTTACCGTAAAGAAGACGTATGATGAAACGATTTTGGGTGTAACATCCGGTAGCAACTACTTCTGCCCATAAGAATAATGGAGCTTTTGCATAAATCAACATTGTGCGGGCAACTTCAATTAGCGTACGATTATGTCTTTCAGCAACACCATTTTGCTGTAGAGAGCGAGCAACATATGTTTCATGAGAGATGCCAACCTTCTCATAATATTCACGCAAAGTTTGATTAACAAATTCAGTTCCATTATCTGTTCTGATTCGGCAGACAGGCACTTTAAGCCGCACTTGGATCATCTTGAGAAACTTGATTATGAAATCTAGAGCTTCATCTTTTGACCTTAAGCATTTAACCCATGTAAATCGAGAGTAATCATCGACAATGACAAGGATGTACTTCTTTCCATTAACACTTGCAACACACATTGGTCCACAAAGATCCATGTGCAAAAGATAGAGTTTTTCTTGGTTGGTGTCTTCAGATTTAGGTTTGTGAGGTTTCTTCTTGCTTTTGTCCATTGAACAAGCAGAACACAGATGGTCCTTTTCAAATTTTAGCTTAGGGAGACCCCGAACAAGACTGTGTCTAGCTAGATGGTTGATTGCACCAAAGTTCAGATGAGACAGACGTCGGTGCTATGAGGCCTTTGACAAGAGACTTATAGGAGAGGACGCCATCATATCTCCAAGAGACAGAGTATACAGATTGTTGCCTCGAGATCTAGTCAATAGATCAAGACCTTCTAGATTACGAATGAAGCATTTGTGTTGACGAAAAGCAACTTCAAAGTTCAAATCACAAAATTGCCTAACGGAGAATAAATTGTGCCCAAGTCTTTCTACGTAGTAAACCCTTAATATCGTAACATTCCTAATCTGATAATCACCATATCCTAATATCTTTGACACGTGATCATTTCCGAATTTGACAGTTTCCAAAAATTTATTGACAAAATTGGTGAGCTGAGAGCAATCTCCGGTCATATGCTTGGAGCAGCCGGAGTCCAAATACTAGAGAACAATTTGGATGACCTGCATTTATCAAGAGAGGAAGACGGAACATCAGAAACTATGGATCCCCAAGATTTATTGGTTTCCTTTTTGTTAGCAGATACAGATTTAAGAACCTTAGATTTGCTAACAGGAACATTAGTTTTATATTTCCTAGGTTTCCTTGAGTAAACCAATGTTATGATAGGCTTAGGTGTTTCATTTTCTAGATCAGTTGGTTTCCTAAGGGGCACTTCAATAGTTGTGGTAATCCTAGTTAAAGGGCACACATTTCCTACTATAGTGAAGGTCCGACCAGTAGGTCTCCAAATGTATCCAATATTTGTAAACACCTTTCCTGTTGGTTTCCAAACTTTTCTCTTTGAACTTTTCTTAACAGATTTAGATTTTACACGAGCATTCACATTATTGATAAAATCAAGAACACACAAATCATAATTATCAAAAAGCATGCAACCATTACACTTAACATATTTAAGTTCAAAATTCGCATTAAACTTGGAATGCTGCACAGTTGCAATTCCTTTAGGTTCAACCACACTATTCTTATTTTTCAAACTAGATTTAACTTTCCTAGGTTGGGCTTCTACTTTATTTCTTTAGAGTACTACTTGGTGTTTGCTGAATCTTATCGTTCTTTATATTGCCTGAAGGTTGTGATCCGCTAGCACTAGTAGACGGTTTTATTCCTATAGAAGATAACATAGGTTTGTTAGAAACTAAGTTCGATGAAGAAGAGGTTTTTGTGTTTGTATTTCCTAAGGATGTGATCGGCTCAGTGAATCTAACTCTTTTGTACTTGTTCTTTGGGGTCACAACTACTAATTTTTCACCAGAATTGTTGATAATAGGGCAGGTTTTACTGATGTTTGTAAGCAACTCTTAAATTAGTTTAGCATACCTAAAGGAAGATTCTAAGGAATGATCTAGAGGATAATTTGCTTTAACATGTTCAACTAGATCCCTAAGAACTGTAGCTTCTTCCTGAGTGTGCTTAATATTGGCAGAGTGAGCTGTCCTTTTATTCAACAATTTAGGGGTTATTGGTTCCACATCAATCTTAAGCATCTCTGGATCAATAGTGTGTTTCGCAACAGCATTATCAATTAGAGCTTTTCTTTTAAGTTTCCTTAAATCATCCTTGAGAGCTGTAATTACCAAAACTTTTTCATGAAGACTAGCATATAAATCAGAGATTTCCACATACTTTAGATTGACTTGATTAATTAAATCATCACATTGTTCTTTTAATCGAATACGTGTTGGTTTAAGCGAGTCATAAAGTTGCTTATAGGTCTGTTTTAAATGCTCATTTTTAGCAATAAGCTTTGACACCCTATGATCCAATTCAATATTAATTGTTTCAATCTCCTCTAAGTCCTTTTTAATCTTATCCTCATACATTTTTCCACTTAGAGATTTAATTCTCTCTTTCAACTTTTTTATGACCATGTCTTTCTCTTGGGACTGAGCTTTCAATTCATTTAATTCAAAAAATTGATCAAAACTTAGAGTACTTTGATTTGACACATAATTGTCTCTTTGAAAAATTTCCTGATTAAGTTGAGAATCAACTTCTAAAGAGATGCAATGTTTTTCAAGAGTAGTAAAACTTTTGAAAAGTTTATCGTAAATCTCTTTTTCAATGAAATCCTTCTTGTTGAGAAGCTCAGTCTCAAGTTTGTGACACTTTTCACATTCATGCACATTCACAAAAGCAGTATTCACAGACGAATTCACAAGTATGTTCACAATATCTTTGCTTATTACCTGTTCCAAGAGTCGTTCATTTTTGTTCAAAACTTGATTCATTTTAACTTCACATGTTTTTTACTCTAAACGATGTTGTTCCACAGCCTGTTCCATTTGATGGAAGACATTTTGGACTTCAGAAAGTTCATCAATCAAATATTTATCGAATATATTAAATAAGTCCTTCAGAGCTTTTACAAATGGAATTATTTCATCCCTAAAACAACCTTTTTTATGTTTGAACCCCCACGAGCCCTCAGTGATAGTTGTGGTCGTAGTTCTTTCTTTGACAACCACATCAAAACCAGCAAGATGGTGTTTAAGTTTCTTCAAACTCGTATTAACCATGCTGACTTTAGGAAGTTCTTGTGGAACCTCAACTTTGGTGGGTCTACTAGAAAGAGTGGGTTCTGGAGAATTCACAGAATTCTGAGACCAAAAGGCTTGTTCAGCAGATAATTCAGTTTGTGGAACAAATCGTGTTTCAAAATCTTGAGAAAGTTGGTTAAGAACAGCATAATCGACTGGTGTAGTATTAACTTTCTTTTCTAACATTATAGGATCCTTTTGTTTTAAAAGCATTTTTAAACGACTCTCTTCAGCAAGCATTAAGGTCTCTTCGGAGTCAGGAATCACAATGGCATTAGTTTTCTCAATGACATTACCATCATAAAGCTTTGGTTCCAACTGCTGAGCTTTCTTCAGATAGAAAGGATTTTGAAAACCTAGAGCTTGTTTAGTGGTATGATCATAGAAAAACTGAGGTTTCGTCAACATGTGAACAGTTTGTGCGGATTGATCTCTTTTAAAAACAATATTATCTAGCTGTTTGATCCTCTTTTCTAAAGCAATTTCCCTATCAATGTTTCTAGATTCTTCTTTCTTAAAATCATTTTTGAGAAGAGTAACCATTTGCATTAAAGATTCCTTTTCTTTTAAATGTTCTGAAAGAGTTTGTTTAAGATGATCAATCTCTATAGACTGTGCACATGAATCTGAAACGTTATCTTTACTCTTTAAATCAACATTTTGTCCTTCTTTTAAAAGTTTAATTTGTTCCTTATATCTTTTAAGCACAACAGTTAAAGTATCATTGACACTTTTATTGTCCAGATTTATCTTGGTACAATTAATTACTTGGGTTTTTAGTTGTTCAATCATAGATAATATCAGTGCATCTTGTTGTGTAGAAGAGTTAGAATTCTGAACAGATGCCTGTTGTGATTCAATCACATACTGAGAATAAGGAATGTTATTGATATAACTCGTTATATCAGTCTCTAAATGGTTCACAACATTTGACTGTTCAGAAGACGGCATCGCCTACACAGCTTGATTTATTATATTAGTATCCACATTATCAGGATTATGTACCTCAGCAAGAGCGTCTAAACCATAATGAGATAAATTCGTCATGAGAGAAACTTTGGCAGTGTTGAGTTCATCACAATCAAAGTAATATGCATCCAAATCATCGGCTTGATAGTCTGTGTGGCTTGACCTTCTGCAATTCTTGGATCTGTCAAAAATGCTAATTCCTCCTCATATAAAATTTGACCATTTGCTTGAGCTTGTACCAGCAACACTTTATCCTTAAACCACGAATCATCCCGTTTCTTCTTAGGTTTAGTGCACGGTTTAGACATGTGTCCTTCCCCTTTACAGTTGTAACAAATAACAGTCCTTTGTTTCCTAGAATTGTTTCCACTTGCTATTCGAGTGTAGGTTCTACTTGTACCCGAAGCAAAAGAAATTTGTCTCCCCTAAACTGGTTGTAAAGTAATTTTTCCATCATTAATGGTAGCTTGTTGCCTAGGGTTTGACGAATTCCTAAGCTGATTATTGGTAGTAGGATAGCGAGATGTGACGACAGCTGATAGGAATGACATCATATGGTTAATGGCCAATGGGTTCATCACCTTGCTTGAACACCGGAACAGTTAGACCTAAGTCTAGTGAGGGAAATTCAGGTTGTTGTTGGTTAACTGTGTGAGCATATTCAATTTGAGGGATTGATGATGGTGAAGAATAAACATTGTGGTGAACTGATGATTGATAATCATTAGATGGATAAGTGATTGAAAGAGGTGTTGATGATTGATTGCTTGAGTATTGTTGAGACTGATAAGGTGATCCATACTGTGGAGACTGATATAGTGAAACTTGTGGTTGAAATTGAGAGTTTTGGTATGAGTGCTGATGAGTTTGATAAGGAGACTGGGTCATCTGATGGGTTGCAACCAAAGCAAGCGGATCTGAGTTGCGTTCATGCATTAAACGAACTTCATTTGCATGAAATTCATGTTGTCCCAAGTACGCATGAAGCTGATCAATGTTAGTTGTGTGCAAATCCCGAACCAGTTTGACATCTGTCACAAATTTGCTCCACTCAGGAGGAAGAGTATTCAAAAACTTGGTGTTCACTTGAAATTGTTCCAGTTTCATATTGTAGATGTTCATGTCATTGAGTAGCAGTGAAAATCTCAAGTAGAAATCACGTAGTGTTTCCCCCTTCTTATAAGCAAACTTATCGAATTCATCATAAAGCTTACACTCTCTTTCTTGTTTCGTCAATGAAGTTCCTTGCATGAGAAGTTGAATTCTTTCCCAAAGTTCCTTGGCGACTTTATGATTGCTAACCAATGCATAGACCTCTGGTGGTAGTCCTTGGAGAATGATATTTGTTGCCTTGATATCACAATCAGCTTGAATTGCTTCCGTAGCAGATAACTCAGAATATTTCTTTGGTCTTGTCACTCTATTTTCCTCAATTGGAAGGCCAAAAGTGGACCATTTTCATACAGATTCCAAGGACTGAATGAGTCCATGTTGTCTATTCATCTTATTGTAGCTCTATATGCTTTTCCAAGAATCGTACATATCTTTTTCCAACATAGGTGGATGATTGTCAGCACCCGGCAGAATTGCTTTGTCAGCAAGAGTCGTCATTAAGAAATTTGTATGTTAAAAGATTATTGTTGGATCGAACGGTGGTAGAAAGAAATTGTGTTTGATTAAGTTATCTTTGAAGAGTTTTAATTCTTGAAACTACACGGGCTTTTACAATTCTTGACAAAACCGGGAAAACTAGTTAATGTTTCACGAGATTTTGCAAGTCAAAGAAATGAATCGTATAATTTGAAAATGCGAGTTGTTCAGTTTCTATTAATCTTGACTAGTTCGGTGGTCTTTGAGAAATGACTAGTTTGGTTCACACTGAATATAAACTAGATCGGTTATCATTGTTATAGTCTAGATCGGTACACACTGAAATAAACTAGATCGGCACACACTAAAATAGACTAGATCGGTTATCCCTGATATAAACTAGTTCGACACACATTGAAATTGAATAGTTCGGTTATCACTGTTGTAGTCTAGATTGGCACACACTGAAATAAACTAGATCGGCACACACTGAAATAGACTAGATCGGTTATCCCTGATAGAAACTAGTTTGGCACACACTAAAATTGACTAGTTTGGTTATCACTATTGTAGTCTAGATCGGCACACACTGAAATATACTAGATCGGCACACACTGAAGTAGACTAGATCGGTTATCACTGATAGAAACTAGTTCAGCACACACTGAAATTGACTAGTTTGGTTGTTTCACGAAACCTACTTTTTCAAAATTTAAAAAGATACATTTTTGATGATTGTTTTCCGAAAATTTTTGTACCAAAAGTGTTACTAAGCCTATAGGGACAAGAAAAATGAAAACTTTAAGGTTTTTAAGCATTTGTTATATATGAGGGTGTCGTTCTGTCTTTGACAACCTTATTAAACTCTGGAAAACATGCTTTTAACATTTTTAACTGAGTGTTAACTTAACTCTTGGCTGGACGAGTTAGTTATAGGTTTAGACTCGTTACAATTATAATTAGCAACTTCATTAGCTAGTAACCAATAAACCTGTTCTCTAGACAACTGCTTTTGAGGCACAAAGGTATCATACAGACTATTTAACTTAGCATAATTTATAGGCTTAGATGACACTTTGCACAACGGGTCTTTCATCCTTTCTAACATCTTAGTTCTACTAACTTCAGCTTGAACTAAGGTCTCTTCACTATCATATACCCTAAGGGGGGTATGTACAAGATCTACAATTACGTCACCAAGATACAGGGTTGGGCGACACAGCTGAGCTGATTTGAGATACAGTGGATTACGATGACCAAGAGCAGATTTGTGTAAGTCCTTTATGAAAAAAGTTGGTCGTTTAGATAACATAGGAACAGTTTGTACAGGTTGACCATACGATTGCAAAAGTTCCGTGACAACCTTGTTAGTATTTCTCAACCAAACTAATTCCTCTAGATAACTTTCCTCAAGAGCATTTTTATCTGCTTTCAACTTTTCACTTTCTGTTTTTAAAGACTTGTTTGACTCGACATGTTGTAAAAGTTGTTGTTTTAAAGACACAAGTTGTTCTTCAAGGTCAGCATTTCATTTGTTACGTTCAAAAACCAGTTGTTCTAAATCCTTTTTAACCTTACTTTGTTCTAGATTTTGAACCTGTGTTTTGTATCTCTCAAGCTCAGCTTTTAAGGAATCATTAGCAAAGCTTTGTTCCTCATTAGCTTTAATGTGGCCCGCAAGTTGTGACCTCAAATCATCTAGAATAGTAATCATAGATATTCCACCAGGTACGACAGAAGATACATTAGTTGGAACACTTTCAACTTCGTTGTTTAATTGGTATTGATGATATGGAATGGTGTTATCATGATCATCGATAACCGAATCAACATCGGAGTCTAGTTGTTCTCCCCCGTGTATCTCTTGTGATACCTGAAGATGCATATTATCAAAGAAGTGATTATCATAAGTTTGTACCTCTGAATGAAAGTCAGTATCATTACTGGTGCCCTGTCCAGTAGATGGACCAGTCTGCATCAGATTGGCCATGAATGCTGCCGCTGCGTGAGGTGCTTCATCGACATCAGAATCGTATGCATCCTCATGGCTTACTTCAAATGCCGTAGTGGTAGTGATGGCCAATGGTTCAGCATAAGGTGTTGTACACTCCACATCTGCCAGAAAAGCTTCAGCCTCTGCATCCAAAATAGCGCCTTTCTCTTTAGCTTCCATAAGCAATGCCTTGTCTTTGAACCACTGTGAGTCCTTTGCTCGTTTCTTCTCCTTGCATTCCCTTGCCACATGTCCTTGACCACGGCAGTTGTAACATGTCACCACCTTTCCTTGAGATCCAGTGGCAGCATGTTTTCCTTTATTACCCGGAGCTCTTCGTTGAACACTCTCTGTTGTAATCTGACCAGCTTGAATCGTAGCTTGGGTCATTGGATTAGTAGAAGTTCTTAGCTGGTTGTTGGTAGGAGGAAACTGTTTCTGAAACCCACTAAGTAAGTTCACAATCTGGTTCATCGTTGCCAGCATGGCATCATTGGTTGACTGAGGAGCTTGTTGTGGAGCAGGTGCATACTGAGGTGGTGGAGGAACATATTGTGAAGGTGAAGAGGTTGATTGTGTTGCCTTAGCCATGTAAGCAAGTGGATCAGCATTCCCAGAAGTTTGGTTCATCTTGCTAAGAGTCTTCAAGGCATGTTGTTCATAGCTCTTCAAGTGAGTGTATAGATCAACATAGCTCACAGTTGATATGTCCTTGCTGTTCTTCACAATAGTAACATACTTGCCCCAATACGAAGGTAAGTTATTGACAAACTTGGTATTCCTCTGATGAACTGGGATTTCCATTTTAGTGATCTTCATGTCATTTACTCACTTTGAATCGAACAAAGTAGTCGTGAATTGATTCATTTCCATTAGCCCGGAACCTTTCATATTGATCAACAAGGTCTTTTCTTTTGTTGTTCTGTGAGACCAGATCCCGGCAATTATAGCTCCACATTCTCCTAAATCTCTTTGCCGTCTCGGTTTGATGAGTGCGTTGAAGATGTGTCCTTGGGACCCTTGAACTAAGAATTTGTAAGCTTGAATGTCAGCACGTCTCTTTTGTTGTTCTCAGCCTCTTGAACTCTCTCATCAATCTTTTCTCTGTCACTTGAGTTTGTGTTCACCTTCTCCCTGTAGTGACTGTGATCAGTTAGATGTGGACTAGTCCATTTTAATGGATTCCAGATAAGCTTTCCAAGCAGGTTTACCAACAATGAAACATCTCTATACGTATCTTCCAAGACTCAAAGTCACTTTCCTTCAACATAGGAGGACGGTTATCCGTACCAGCTGCACTTGACTCTTTATCAGTTGTTGACATCTTGTAAGATATATGAATGAACGGATCTTGAGTGGTTATTTGTGTTTGATTGAAATCAATTAATGTTTACGGGATTTTACAAATCTTTGATTAAAACCGAGAAAAAAATCGTATCTTTCGCGGGATTTTACAAAATTAAGAAGAAACCGTAAAACAATTATTAATTGATGTTGAAATTATCAAGATATATCACACGTAGAAGGAAAGAAAAAGAAAAAGAAAATTTCCAAATTTAGAAGATTATATACCTTGAATTTAGGAGCCAAATATTTACTTTCCAAAATTAATCGCCAATGATAAAATCAAATCCCTTGATTTTAGGAAACAATTATTTACTTCCAAAAAATATAGATCACTTCCTTCTAAAAATAAGCCGAAAAACTTTTTCTTAAAATTTTTTCAGCCAAGAGTGTTTGTAAAAAAAAATAAGCCGAAAAGTTTTTTTTTAAAAAATAAGCCGAAAGTTTTTGAAAAAAAATAAGACCAAACCTTTTTTTTGTCGCTTAGTACCAAAAAAAAAAAACCCGAATCCTTAAAAAAATTCAACACCTCTTCTTTTTCTTCTAATGTCCTCGTGCCGTCTGCTGTTAGTAAAACCATATGGGACGAATTGTTTTTTTTCTTTTGGCGTCTGCTATTCAAGGGACGAATTGTATCTCAAAGTATGTCCCCACTTCTCTTTTTGTTTGCGGCTATAGTTGATAATTAAGGTTCGGTTAAAAACTTTTTTTTTGACACACAAGATCAAAACACCAATTAATTAAGCTCTTGATATCAATTGATGGTTCCAATAATTATTCATTTCACAAAAAAGATTAAAGTTTAAAGATCAAGAGAAAAACTAAAAAATAAATAATGAAGAATGATTAAACTTACAGGATATATGAGTTTTGTGTTTACAGAGATCATCCCATACCATAAGCCTTTACATGTGAAGGGTATTTATAACCCTCTAAGGGGGCGGCCATATGGGCCTATGGATGGGCTTTTCGGGCTTTTTCTTTGTCGGCCCGATTACATTAAACATTATTAACTAACGAGCTAGTAAATACTAAACAACTACGAGTGACCGAGATTTCTTTGTTTCTAACAAATAATATTCTGATTCCATAGGATAGTTGGACAAGTGAACTACTAGAGTATAGATTGCCATTAAGCGGTAAGTGGGTAAAGTCTCTATGAGCTAGGGTTTAACAAGATCACCATTGCTTTAATCCCTAATATAGATTATAATCAGGTAATAAGGATGCTTTATACGGATGCTTTAATTGTGACAGAATTAATGTGTCTAGGTCTTAGGATGAAGTCCCGCCTAAGTTTAAGAATGATATGCCTCTTCGAGATAAGTAATCATTGCACTGAATAAACAAACCAACTTCTAATCGGATTAATGATGGCTAATACAGTTTTCTATCATAAGGCTCGACCGCTCTTTTATCTTATGTTAATTTGCTTGCGTGGGTTAAAGTATCTTGAATTGATTATAGTCACCAACCAAACCCGTGCCAGTCTCTCAGGCTGAAACCCCCCTTTTACCTGTTAGAATTAGGATTAGAATTAACATAGGATTAGCATAGGTTTGACTTAGATTAGAATTAACTTAGATTAAATAACCAAAATATAAATAAATTGAGAGATTTAACATCGCTTCAAGTGTTCGACACCCTACTTACCAAGAATCTACCACCGACCGGGTACATTGTCCGTTAAAGTGTTGTTTTTGGTTGAGTCAGCAAAATATAAATTTAAAACTTGAACTATCATAAATAAACACCACACAACGACACATCAAGTTTTTGGCGCCGAAGCATACTTGAGACGTCGAGATAAGTTGATAAATGTATGCTTTGATTATTCGTGGTTACGAGTAACTTGGCGCACTTTACGTTATGTATTAAAAGTTACATGTTTGTCATCACCAAAGCACAAAGAGACTGTATAGATTAAATATCGTGATATTTGCACTAACAATATGCTTGAACAATTAACCATAATTGAACAGTCACAATGCGTTTAACTAATTAATTTCCATCATGATGGTACATTCATCCCATCACCTCCTATGTATCATGAAGGAGACCAATCTACAATGCATGATATTGAATTTGAAGGGATGCCAGTTATTAGGTTGTCGAAGCTACTACAAGGAACATGTATGTTTCGTGTTAAAGGTATTTTCTTTCTTATCCCTAGTAAAGAACTTAGTAATGGTTTAACTAAGATTAAGGATGATTCAGATCTGGCCAATTGTATTGCCCCAGGTTTTAAGAATGGAAAGGTAATTGATATGTTTCTTGAACATAATGGGTATGATTTAGGTCATTGGACTTAGCCTGAGATAGAGTATGATGAAGTTTCTGATGTTGGTGAGATGTTGGACTTAACAGGCTATGGTGCTAGTGATTTTGTAGGAGAAGAAGATGTAGTGATACCAAATAGGTCCATTAATGATCCCTTCTTTAACAAATTATCTAATGAAACTTTTATAAGGGATATTACTGACAAATCTGATGTTGGTTGATGCGGCAGATTACAACACCGAAGTATTACAATCCTCCTAGGTATAGTACCTAATTGTTGTAGTATAGCATAGGCAAGACTCGGAGGATTGATCATTCTCTAGGGGAATAGTGAGGTATGTTCGAATTATATGTCACTAAGATCTAATGGTTGTGAGCAGAGTATTTTTGTTTTTTTATATTTTTTAGAAAGCAAGTAAAATCAATATGTTAAGAGAGGTGGTTTTAAAAAAACTACTCCTAATTATGCAAGAAGAGTAAAAGTGGCGGAAACTCGTATAGGTAAACAAACGTGATGTAACACCCCCATTTTTACAATATAGCAGCGGAAGCTAATCTGGGGTATTACTTCATGGATACAACAATCATACTAAATAGAAACAACTTTAAATGGGTTGTTGTTGGAAAATTTAGTTATATAATCAGTATATTCAGAGTCTTTCAAAATGAAGGGTCCCATAATCTGAAATATTATGTTTGAATGATAACAGTTCAGCCAATTTTCGTGTCCTTGACCTCGTGCCAGCAACTTGGTAATTCTGAGATAGACATGCTAAACAAGTCTCAACAAATGGTTGATGTGATATTCATAGGTTTTGCAATGTAATAGTTTTAAAGATCACTAGTTAATCTTAATTGGAAAATGTTGGTATTGCAGGATAGAATCGATCTCTCTCTATTATTCTACGAATCCGCGATGTGGGTTCGTTGTGGTGTGGAGTCGGTCGCATGTGGGCGGGGGGGGTTGTGGACGGGACGTTGGGGGCTATTGTATTCTGGGCAGTTTGGTGGTGTTAGGGGGTGAGGTTCGTGGGTCAGGGCTTTATTCTCATTTTTTCCTTGAGGTTGGGCTTCGCTTTCCTGGGTAGGGGTCGGGGGTAGGTGCATGCTGTGTTGCTGGGATGGTTCGCTGGTTCATTGGATTGTTAATGTGAGTGCTAGTTGCGGGCAAGTGGTAGGGCTTTGGACTCGTTTTTGTGTGTTGTTTGGGTTTAGAGTATGTTGTTTTGTGTTGTGGGAGGTTTTACGAAGGAGTGGGGGGGTGTGGAGGGTCGGTATAGGGGGTGGGGGCGTGGATGATGAGGATTTTCTGTTAGTGGGGTGTGGTGGGGGGCGTCAAGGATGGGGGTTTTTTTGTTTTTTTTTTGTTTTTAGGGGGTTGGTTTATATTTATTAAGGTTTAGGGGGTTTTAGGTTTTTTTTTTTTTGTTTGTCGGGGGGTGAGTTTATGGTTTGTTTTTTTTGTGTTTTTGTTGTTTGTTTGTGATCGAAGTTTTGTATTTTTGTGAAATATTTGTTGGGGGTTTCTTCTTTGGTAGTCGTGGCTGACTTTTTTGGTTTGGGTGATTGGTTATATGTCGCATGGGGCTTAGGGTGTGGTGTTGTATGGTTGGTTCGGTTGGTGTTCGTAATGGGCGGCCTACCAACAAACCATCTATTTTTTAAATTTTTATATAAAGTTTAGTTGTTTTCTATGATGATTTTATGATTTGGTGCTTATAAATTGAAGATGAATTAGTTAATACCCAAAGATTAGCCTTCCGCTGTCGCATTTTGTGTGTTTATATTGTATAAAAATGGGGGGGTTACGCGTGTTGAAGTGCGGTTGGGGGTGTGTTTGTCGGGTGTGTTATGTTTTGTCGGGGGTGTGAGGTGGTTTGGTGGTTTGGGGGGTGTTTGTTTACAGTACGTTTGTTTACTTATTAGCAGCAGTGTCTTTCACCCACTTTCTGCTTTCTCTTTTTTTTATCTTTCTTGCATAAGTAGGTGTAGTTTTTTTTTTTAAAAACAACCTTCCTCCTCTTAAACATTCTTGATTTTACTGGCTTTTCTAAAAAAAGATAAAAAAAATCTAAATAAATACTGCATGCCTCTCAACCTATTAGGATCTTCAGTGATCATACAATTCGAACAAATCATAACCTCACTATTCCCCTAGGGAATGATCAATTCATCCGAACAGTCTTTCCTTTGCTTTTTACTACATACGTTAGCCACTTTTACTCTTCTTGCATAATTAGGAGTAGTTTTTTTAAAACCACCTCTCTTAACATATTGATTTTACTTGCTTTCTAAAAAATATAAAAAAACAAAAATACTCTGCTCACAACCATTAGATCTTAGTGACATATAATTCGAACATACCTCACTATTCCCCTAGAGAATGATCAATCCTCCGAGTCTTGCCTATGCTATACTACAACAATTAGGTACTATACCTAGGAGGATTGTAATACTTCGGTGTTGCAATCTGCCGCATCAACCAACATCAGAAACTTCATCATACTCTATCTCAGGCTAAGTCCAATGACCTAAATCATACCCATTATGTTCAAGAAACATATCAATTACCTTTCCATTCTTAAAACCTGGGGCAATACAATTGGCCAGATCTGAATCATCCTTAATCTTAGTTAAACCATTACTAAGTTCTTTACTAGGGATAAGAAAGAAAATACCTTTAACACGAAACATACATGTTCCTTGTAGTAGCTTCGACAACCTAATAACTGGCATCCCTTCAAATTCAATATCATGCATTGTAGATTGGTCTCCTTCATGATACATGGGAGGTGATGGGATGAATGTACCATCATGATGGAAATTAATTAGTTAAACGCATTGTG
This sequence comes from Tanacetum coccineum, assembly GCA_026074375.1. Lineage (NCBI taxonomy): Eukaryota > Viridiplantae > Streptophyta > Magnoliopsida > Asterales > Asteraceae > Tanacetum > Tanacetum coccineum. The sequence continues at coordinate 33,191 of BQNB010022968.1, read as the reverse complement.
ACTGTTCAATTATGGTTAATTGTTCAAGCATATTGTTAGTGCAAATATCACGATATTTAATCTATACAGTCTCTTTGTGCTTTGGTGATGACAAACATGTAACTTTTAATACATAACGTAAAGTGCGCCAAGTTACTCGTAACCACGAATAATCAAAGCATACATTTATCAACTTATCTCGACGTCTCAAGTATGCTTCAACACGGGTTTGAATATGTTTGTCAAACCATTTAGAAAACTATAAATAATATTTTGGTGTCACTGCGTAAAAGTTGACGTAAACATTTTTATAAGTTTCCAATTGATGTAAAAGTAATAATAAAGGTACCGTAAAACTTGATTTACGATCAAAGAAATATTTTTCATACACATTACATTTTGATGTATACAAAACATTTTTATAAAATATAATTTTCAAATTATTGTTGTACAAGTAAATTATGTTTTAATAAAATGTAAATTTGAATTTGAATTTTATATCAGCCATTCTAGAAGAAAGATTTTGACAAGATTTGCAAGTAACCACAAAAGAGAAAATAATCCAACTGTCTAGTACGGACGGTTCCCTTAAATGACACAAAAACTTTTCTTCGAAGAACATGTTTCGATTATGTCTTTTAAACAAATAATCCTTATCGTCAAAACTTAGTTCGACCTGAAGTCTTATGATGATGTTTTTTATAGAACACCCAAACATGAAAAGACATAATGCTTAACATATAAACCTTGAGGATTTAGGAATCTCTCAATATAACCCTTGACGAAAGACTATCCGAATCCAAATCATCATCTTTGGTAGATAATGATATCATAAAGGAACATATTGTTCAAAATACGTTAGTACTCCTTATCTAAATTACATCTCGGAAGAAGTCATTCTCACAATAATGGTGTGTCAATTAATAAACGAGTTATGTTCTCGTTTATTAAAGTTGGTGTGATTGATTGAACAATTATATTGTAGGGTGTCGGTCGAATCTTAATCCTTAAGCGTTTTTGAGTAACAATCATTCTTTATTATCATCTTGTTATTTTCATTTTATCATTTAGGTTGTTGTCTTTATACAACGACTGAATGTGTCTAGTTTCCAACATTCCTTGAAATGGTCACCCTTTATAGCATTCATATGTAAGACTGGCATATCTTAATCCCCGATAGCGTATTGTTATATGCATCTTCTTTATATATATAGCTATCAACATCTCTTATGCTATTTATTTATGTATTCATTTTTATCTCTTGTCTAAATTTTAAGATGTCCTTTGCTATGTTGCACGAAACCAACCCTTAATGTAGGATAAGCATTTGTAAGAAATTTTATCCATGAATTTACTAGCAACAAGTGTTAATAAACAAGGGAATACAATTATCATAGGGGTGCAATGGCTAGGGGGAGCTCAACGACATATTGGAAATATACGGGGATGCTAGGAGCAAGACTTCACTTGGGATGATGCAAGCGCTTTTTTAATAAAGGAGTGGGTTTTAAAAATGGGGAGAATGAAGTGTAGTAGAAATATCGCCTATTGGAATAGAACGCCCAGAGTGCCCGCCTCTTTGTTTTGAAAAAAGGGGAAAATGAGTGCAAACGGGTACTTTTTACATTTTACTATGTGTTACAATTTACATTCTTTGTCATCATTAATAGGGGGGTTGTTAGTGAAAATATTACGATATTTTGTCTATACTATAACACCCTAAAATATTAACTAACATTTAGTAATCATATTATTAATATTACAAATAAAAAATTTTAGAATACACACACACACACACACACACACACATATATATATATATATATATATATATATATATATATATATATATATATATATATATATATATATATATATATATATATATACCTATCTTCAAAATTTTCTATAGTGAATCATTATGAATCATACGTATTCTTTTCTAAAATAGGATTTTGTATTACTTCTCCAATTGGCTTATATCATCCTTAAATATTAGAAGTCTTTTTCAAAATAAAAAGAAAACGTTGACCTACAATTTAACACATTAATTGCTTTCCTTTTGCTTCACGCATTTCATGCGAAGAGTTCGTACCGCATCTATATCTATATCTATATATATAATAAAAGAAGCTTTTTATAAATCTTTCCATGTCATTTAATCCATGCTGGCATAAATGCCATGTCATTTTAGCCACGCCAATAAAGCCAAGTCATCTATATACAAATTTATTTCTCTCTTCCATTTAATGGATATTGTTTGACTTTCACCCATAATTAATATGAGCTAAAAATTATCTAAGGTTACCATAAATATAATGTGCTAACTTTTGAATGTGTTTTTATTCTCCCATAAATCAAGCGTTTCATTCACACAAATTGATAGGTTCAAAATTCAAACGATTAATCATCAAGGGTATATCTTTATTGCTATCGTCATTCTTTTTTATGTTTAAATTCGCACTCAATGTTTCATCTTCTTTTTGATTAATCGACTGTATATCAACAATCTATTAATCTGTCCTCTCTATCAACATTCTCTTTTTTTTTATATTTACGCCAAAGTCACTGGTGTTGAGTTTTTTTGTTTGTTAAAATCCTTAAATTTTGAAAGGCTGATTTGAAGGTTGTGAAGATTAATCCGGTTGAAGATTATTTTTAGATGTATCGGGTTTGGTTTTGTTCATTTGTGTGTCATCCATATATTTCTTATGCTTAATTGTTTTTTTTCTTTTCTCTTTTGAAGCAATTGTTGTAATTGCTGCAATTTCTTTGTTGTTTCTAAGGACATATTCATAAAGTTTGTTTGAAATAATTAATACCACGTTGATAGTTTAAGGATTATGTTATTTAAGGAGTGCATGAAAGTTGTTCGACGAAATGTCTGATAAAAATTTCAAAAACTCCTTTAGAATCATGAAGGTTTTGATTTCTTAAACTAAATGATTTTACATGTTTACTTTAACCATGTGTAGAAGTTTATGCTATAATATTTGTGCTCACATACATTCAATTTGTATTCAATATGGCAAAGATGAATAACACTAAGAATTGTTATGTTTCTCTCAAGAAATATTAACTCCGGCCAGAAGGCTGAGTTTAAGGGTTTACTAATCCTCCAGGGAACCTTGAGGTACTGTCCTAACCTTTAGGTGCATCTTTAAGAGTACAAACATGTTATCATGCTTCTAAATGGCAGGTTGAATGATATCATTGCCTACTTCACTCATTCATGATTATGTAAGTAAAAAAGGGCATAGTTCATAACATCATGATCGTGGTCACTAATCGGAAATGTTTATTTAATTATGAGTTAACTTATAACTTTTACGGGTATGTAACCTTTTATAGTATTTAAAATGTTTATTTCATAAATTTTATATGCCACCCGTGATTTATCACGGGTTTATAAGCTAGTTCTTATATATTTACATCTTGCTCTTCATAACTCAATAACAAAAATTCTAAACCAAAAACAAAAGCCGCCATTAACAATAAACCTAGTGATAAAAGTGTTCGATCGGTTCGCATTCTGGTTAAAGGTTTGGTTCGCTGATGTGTTATAGTTCGTGATTGGATAAAGTCTTGGGTTACGCCTAGCTGATCGTGTACCTTTTTGTTTCAGTCCGTTTGCATTCCGTTCATCATTGTCGTGATCTTTTCAGTGATATAAATCTGTCTTTGTTCATCTTTGAGGTCAACCTGAACTATTGTCTTCATATATAATCATGCGTGGGTATAAGGGTTATGAGGGTTAATGAACAGAACCTTGTTGAATGTTAATATCTGATACACACGTTCATCATATCACTGTTAATGAAGTATTGATTTTAAAACATGTTATAGTTATGAGTAACTAAATACTACGTGTTAGGAATCCAAAAAAGGATCGGTCACTCCATGTATTTTACGTTTCTAGCTCGTAGTCCACTAAGTATTGTTTAATAAGCTAACCAGGCCAAAGTTAAGGAAAAGACCATGGAAAGCCCATGATGGCCCATCCATAGCCGGCCAAGGTTAGTATTTATACACCTCTCCATTCCTTAGAGAGGTGGTTGGTTGTTTATTTTTCACAAATAATACATTTCATATCTTATGTTTACTTTCTCACTCTAAGTGTTCATCCAACCCTTTCTCTCACTTAAACAACATTTTTCCCTCTCATCTAGTATGTTATTAGATTAGTATACAATTGGTATCAAGAGCCATTGAGTGGTGTGTTTAGATATTGTGTTGGTTAAAGTTTTCGTGTAGTTTTTCTTTAATACCATTTGTTTTTTATTTTTTATGTTTTCTTGTTTTCTAAGCTTAAATTCCACACTAAAAGATCATCTACATAGGTAGTTTTCATCTAGTATCCTTGGATATAGGTGTGTATGCTTAGATTCATACAAAGATCTCTTATTTTGTGTCATTTGGGTTCGTTAGCTTTATAAAGGTCAAAATCTTGATTTTAATTTTTTCGGCTTAAAAACCATAGATCTTTTATTTTTTTTGTCCCTATAGGCTTAGTAACACTTTTGGTACAAAATTTTTTGGAAAACAATCATCAAAAACGTGTCTTTTTGAGTTTTGAAAATGTGGGTTTCTTGAGACAACCGAACTAGTCTACGTCAGTGAGTACCGATCTAGTTATTTTCAGTGCGTACCGATCTAGTTATTTATCAATGAGAACCGAACTACTCTACGTTTGTGAGAAACGAACTAGTCTACTTCAGTGATAACCGAACTAGTTAACTTTTAGTGAGTACCGATCTAGTTTTCTTTAGTAATAACTGAACTAGTTAGTTTTCAATGAATACCGATCTAGTCTAGATTAGTAACAACCGATCGAATCATTTTTGTGAGATAACTGATCTAGTCATTTCTCAAAGACCACCGAACTAGTCAAGTTTAATAGAAACCAAACAATTTAAATTTCCAAAGTATACGGTTTATTTCTTTGACTTAATAAATCTCGTGAAACATTAACATGTTTTCCTGTTTTTGTCAAGAATTGTAAAATCCTGTAATTTCAAGAATTAAAACACTTAAAAGACAACTTAATCAAAGACAATTTCTTTCTACCACCATTCGATCCGACAATAATCGTTTAACATACAAATTTCTCAATGATGACTCTTGCTGACAAAGCAATTCTTCCGGGTGCCGACAATCGTCCACCTATGTTGGAAAAAGATATGTATGATTCTTGGAAAAGTATAATGGAGTTGAAAATGGTCCACCTATGCCGACAATAGACAACATGGATGAATGATCCTTGAATCCGTTGAAAATGGTCCACTCATCTAGCCTTCAATTGAGGAAAATAGAGTGACAAGACCAAAGAAATATTATGAGTTATCTGCTACGGAAGCAATTCAAGCTGATTGTGATATCAAAGAAACAAATATCATTCTCCAAGGACTACCACCTGGCTTAGCTCTGAATTGGTTATCAATCGCTTAAAGTCAACAAGGAACTGTGGAAATAATTCAACTTTCTCATTCAAGGAACTATCATGACAAAACAAGAAAGAGATTGAAATGCTTAAGATGAATTCGATAAGGTATTAGCTTACGAAAGGGGTAAACACTACGTGATTTTCTACGAGATTTTCTCCACTGCTCCCAATGACATGAACATCAACAAATCTAGAAACTGTAACAATTTCAAGTTAACATACAAGTTTTAGAATACTCTTCCACTGGGAGTGAGCAAATGTCATGACAGATGTCCAAACTGGTTCGGGATTTGCACACAACTAACATTGATCAGCTTCATGCCTACTTGGGACAACATGAATTTCATGCAAATGAGGTTCGTTTAATGCATGAACGCAACTCAGATCTGCTTGCTTTGGTTGCAACCCATCAGATGACCTAGTGTCTGTATTAAACTCCTCAAAACTCATACCAAAACTCTCAATTTCAAACACAAGTTTCACTATATCAATCTTCACAATATGGTTTACCTTATCAGTCTCAACAGTACTCAAACAATCAATCATCAACACCTCTTTCAATCACTTATCCATCCAATGATTTGCAATCATCAGTTCACCACAACATTTATTCTCCACCATCATCAATCCCTCAATTAGAATATGCTCCCACAGTTAACCAACAACCTAAATTCCCCCAACTAGACTCAGGTCTAATTGTTCTAGTGTTCTAGAGAGGTGATGATCCCATTGATGCTATCAATCACGTGATTTCATTCTTGACTGTTGCTGTCACTTCTCGCTATCCTACTACCAATAACCAGATGAGGAATTCATCAAACCTTAAGCAACAAGCTACCATTAATGATGGGAGATTAACCTTACAACCTATTCAGGGGAGACAAACTTATTTTACTGCGGGTACCACAAGGACCTACACACCAGGAGCAAGTGGAAGCAATTCTAGGAAACGAAGGACTTTTATTTGTTACAACTGTAAAGGGGAAGGACACATGTCCAAACAGTGCACTAAACCAAAAAGGAAACGAGATGATTCGTGGTTTAAGGATAAAGTGTTGTTGGTTCAAGCTCAAGTAAATGGTCAAATTCTACATGAGGAAGAGCTAGCATTTTTGGCAGATCCAGGAATGCAGAAGGTCAAGCACACAGATAACCGAAGGTCATTACTCCAAATGCGCTTATCAAGCTGCAGATTAGATGCGATATAACTCTAATTGTGAAAGAAGCTAAACACTAACCCCAAAGTTGCTCTCATGGCGAACTTATCTCATTATGGTTCAGATGCTCTCGCTAAGGTACACAATCATGATAATGTGAATAATAATATGATTAATCAAGTTGTGTAGGCGATGTCGTCTTCTAAACAGTCTAAAGTTGTAACCAAAAAAGAGACTAAAATTTAACCATTGATGGCAATATCATTCCCCTTATTCTCGTATGTAAAATTAAATCACAAAAGAGCGGTTGTTCAAATTCAAACTCTTCTGCACAACAAGATGCACTGATATTAATCTGTGATTGAAACAACTAAAAACCCACGGTAGTTAATTGTACAAGATAAATCATGGCAATAAGAGGTGTCAATAGATAACTTTAATACTAATCTTGAAAGACATAAGGAAAAAAGTAAAAGTGTTTGAAAGAAGTGACAGAAATATTGAGTTAAAGGAGTGAATGATAACGTTTCAAATTCAAGTGCACCGTCTGTAGAGAATTGATCATCTTAAACAAACTCTTTACTGAACATTTAAAAAGAGAAAATGAATTCTTTAATGCAAACGTTACTCTTCTCAAAATGATTTTAAGAAAGAAGAGATCTAACGGAACATCGATAGAGAGAGTTCGTGTTAGAAAAGAAGGAAACGAAACTAACTAGATAATACTACCCTCCGTTCCAAATTAAGTTCCATTTGACTTTTAAAAGTCTTTTTTTTTTAACTTTGACCTTAATTATTTTCTTCTTATGTTATTAATATACTCAAGTGCAAATATAATGAATAGATATTAGCTCGAATGTATTTTTCATTGTATAAATTTTCAGTAAGCATTAAATAACATAAAGAAAAAATCTTACGGTCCAAAAGTTTTAGGATAAAAGAATTCAAAAAGTCAAAATGGACACTTAATATGGTAAACGGAGGGGAGTAATTGTCTTTTAAAAGAGATACAATCTACACAAATAGTTCACAAGTTGACGAAACCTCAGTATTTTCTATGATAATAACCACTAAACAAGCTCTATGTTTTCAAAATGCCTTTCTATCTGAAGAAAGCTCACATTTGGAAACCAAAGATTTATGATTGTAATGTCATAAAGAATAACGATGCTAATTGGTAATTCGCTGACTCCAAGAAGACCCTAGATGCTTGCTGAAGAAAAGTTGTTCAAAAATGCTTTAAAACAAGATCCTAAGATGTTAGAAAAGAAAGTTATACTACACCATTCGAATTTAATGCTGTTCTTAACCAACTTTCTCAAGATTTTGAAACAAGATTTGTTCCACAAACTGAATTATCTGAACAAGCCTTTTGGTCTCATAATTCTGAGAATTCTCCAGAACCCACTCTTTTGGTAGACCCACCAAAGTTGAGATTCCAAAAGAACTTCCTAAAGTCAGCATGGTTAATACGAGTTTGAAGAAACTCAATACAACTTGCTGGTTTTTTTGACATGGTTGTCAAAGAAATAAACCACTTCTACGAACCATTCACTGAGGGCTTCATGGGGGTTTCAACAATGATGTACAGAAAGCTTGATTTAGTGGGATGAAATAATTCCATTTGTAAAAGCACTGAAGGACATATTCAATGCATTCAATCAATATTTAATTAATGAACTTACTGAAGTACAAAATGTCTTTCATCAAATGGAACAGACTGTGGAACAATATCATTTAGAGTCCAAAACATTTGAAGGTAAAATAAATCAAGTTTTAAATGAGAACGAATGACTCTTGGAACAAGTCATCAACAAAGATCTTGTGAACATTATTGTGAATTCTTCTGTGAATAATGATTATGAGAATGTGCATGAATGTGAAAAGTGTCTCAAACTTGAGACTGAGCTTCTCAATAAAAAGGATTTCATTGAAAAAGAAACTTACGATAAACTATTTAGAAGTTTCACATCTCTTGAAAAACATTGCATTTCTTTAGAAGTTGACACTCAACTTAATCAGGAAATTTTTCAAAAGGACAATTCTGTTTAAAATCAAAGTGCTCTAAATTTTGATCAATATTTTGAATTAACTGAATTGAAAGCTCAGTCGCAAGAGAAAGACACGGTAATAAGGAAGTTGAAAGAGAGAATTAAATCTTTAAATGGAAATATGAATAAGGATAAGGTCAAGAAGGACATAGAAGAGATTGAAACGATAAATATTGAATTGGATCATAGGGTGTCAAAACTTATTGCTGGGAATGAACATTTGAAACAGACATATAAGCAACTTTATGACTCGATCAAACCAACACGTATTCGATCTAAAGTAACTAATGTGATGTATGAATTAATCAAAGTCAATCAAGTCTGCGGAAATTTATGATTTAAATGCAAAAAATTTCAGGAACAGGCTTGACTGTAACAGCTTCTAATGGAATAAATTGGAAACTTAAGGAAACGATTTAGTGATAATGTTGGTGAAACACACTATTGGAACCAGAAATGCTTAAGATTGATGTGGAATATTTGAACCCTAGATTGTTGAACAATAGGTCAGCTCAATCTAATTACCTTAAGCACACTTAGGAAGAAGCTGTGATTCTTAGGGAAACAGTGGAAGAAGGAAAATCATAAAATCCTCTAAATGTATCCTTAGACTCTGCTTATAAGTATACCAAACAAAATTCAGTGTTGACTTATAATAGTCAGACAAACTTGCCCTAGCATCAACAATTTAGGTGATAAATTAGTGGCTGTGATCCCAAAGAACAAGAACAAAAGAGTTAGATTCACTGAGCCCGTCACATCCTCATGAAACACAAACACAAAAACAACTTATTCATCGAACTTAGTTTCTAACAAACCTATGTTGTCTTCTACAGGAGTAAAACCTTTACTAGTGATAGCGGATCACAAACCTTAAGCAATACAAAGAAAGATAGATTCAAGCAACACCAATTCTATTACTCAGAAGAATAAAGTAGAATCCTTCCTAATACAGTTTAATGTAGTTTGAGAATAAGAATAGCTTTGTTGAACCTAAAAGGAAATGTAAATGTGCAGAATTCCAGCTTAATGCGAATTCTAACTTTATGTGTTAAGTTTAATGGTTGCTTGCTTTCTGATAATCATGATTTGTGTGTCATGATTTTATCAATGATTGTGATATGCTGTACTAAATCTAAAATCTGTTAGAAACGTTCAAGAGAAAGTTTGGTAAACCAACAGGAAAAGTGTTCACAAATTTTGGATACACTTGGAGACCTACTGGTCGGACCTTCACTATAGTAGGAAATGCGTGCCCTTTAAATATGATAACCACAACTACTGAAGTGCCCCTTAGGAAACCAACTGCTCTAGAAAGTGATACACCTAAGCCTGTGGTAACATTGGTTTACTCAAGGAAACCTAAGAAATCTAAAACTAATGTTCCCGTTAGCAAACCTAAGAATATTAAATCTTTATTGTAACAAAAGGAACCCAGTAAATTCTTTGGGAATCCATAGTTTCCGATGTTCATCTTCACTCTCTTGTGAATGCAGGTTTCTTTTTTTTTTGTCCAAATTGTCTATGTATTTGGACTCTGGCTGCTCAAAGCATATGACCGGAGATCTCTCTCAGCTCACCAATTTTGTCAATAAATTTTTGGGTACTGTCAAATTTAGAAATGATCACGTGGCAAAGATATTGGGATATGGTGATTATCAGATTAGGAATGTTACAATTTTAAGGGTTTACTACGTGGAAGGACTTAGACACAACTTATTCTCTGTTGGGTAATTTTGTGATTCGAACCTTGAAATTGCTTTTCGTCAACACACCTGCTTCATTTGTAATCTAGAAGGTGTTGATCTATTGACTGAATCTCGAGGCAACAATCTGTATACTCTATCTCTTAGAGATATGATGGCGTCCTTTCCTATATGTCTGTTGTCAAAGGCCTCAAAGACTAAGTCATGGCTATGGCACCGACATCTATCTCATCTGAACTTTGGTGCAATCAACCATTTAGCTAGACACGGTCTTGTTTGAGGTCTCCCTAAGCTAAAAATTTAAAAGGACCATATGTGTTCTGCTTATGCAATGAGAAAAAAGCAAGTAGAAACACTAAACTAAATCTATGACACCATCAAGAAATACATATCTTTTTACATGGATATTTGTGGACCAATGCGTGTCGCAAGTGTTAATCGAAAGAAGTACATCCTCGTCATTGTCGATGATACTCTCGATTTACATGGGTAAAATGCTTATGGTCAAAAGATGAAGCTCCATATTTCATAATCAATTTTCTCAGATGATCAAGTGAGGGCTCTAATGTACCTGTCTGATGAATCAGATAGATGAATGGAACTGAATGTAATCAGACTTTGCGTGAATATTAGAGAAGGTTGGCATCTTATAAACATCTATGCTCGCTCTCCACCAGCAAAATGGTGTCATTGAATGTCGTAATCGTACAACCTATTTAAGCTGCCTCGCACAATGTTGATGTATGCAAGGCTACGTTATTCTTATGGGCAGGAGCAGTTGCTACTGCATATTACACCCAAAATCGTTCCATCATACGTCTTTGTCATGGAAAAACACCATATGAGCTTTTACATGACAAACTTCCCAATTTATCGTTTTTCCATGTATTTGGTGCACTTTGCTATCCGATAAATGATAGTGAGAACTTGGGCAAGTTACAACCGAAGGCTGATATTGGTATTTTCATTGGCTATGCACCCATAAAGAAAGCATTTTGAATTTACAACCGACGTACCATACGAATCATTGAGACAATTCATGTAGATTTTGATGAGCTGACTGCGATGGCTTCTAAACACAGCAGTTAAGGACCCGCACATCATGAAATGACTCCTGTAACAATCAGTTTAGGACTCGTGCCAAAACCTTCTCCTTCAACACCGTTTGTACCACCTTCAAGAACTGATTGGGATCTTTTGTTTCAACCACTGTTTGATGAATTACTCAACCCTCCATCAAGTATTGATTGCCCAGCCCCTAAAGTCATTGCTTCAATTGCTGAAGTAGTAGCTCTAGAACCCGCTGCATTAACCGGTTCACCTTCCTCAACAACTATTGATCAAGATGCACCATCACCTAGTAACTCACAAACAGCACCCGAAACTCAATCTCCTGTCATTCCTAACGATGTTGAAGAAGACAATCATGACTTAGATGTTGCACACATGAATAACAATTTGTTCTTTGGTATTCTAATTCCAAAAAATGATTTTGAAGCATCTTCTTCTTTGGATGTTATTCCTACTGTTGTGCATACTGATACTCCTAACTTAGAACACATTACAAAATGGACCAAGGATCATCCTTTAGAAAACATCATCGGTAAACTCGAAAGACCTGTTTCCACAAGACTCTAACTCCTTTGAACAAGCTTTATTTTGTTACTACGGTGCCTTTCTCACATCAGTTAAACCAAAGAACTATAAAGACTCATTAACCCAAGCATGTTGGATTGAAGCAATGCAAGAGGAGCTACATGAATTTAAATGTCTTGAAGTCCGGGAACTCATTCCACGTCCTGATAAAGTGATGGTCATCACTTTAAAATGGATTTATAAGGTAAAACTTGATGAAATGGGAGGAATTCTAAAGAACAAGGATCGTTTGGTTGCTCGTGGTTACCGTCAAGAAGAGGGAATTGATTTTGAGGAATCCTTTGCTCTAGTTGCTAGACTTGATACTATTTGAATTTTCCTCGCATATGCTGCTCATATGAATATGATCGTCTACCAAATGGATGTTAAGACGGCATTCTTGAATGGCATTCTGCGCGAAGAAGTTTATGTCAGTCAACCAAACGAGTTTGTGGATCAAGACAATTTGAATCATGTGTAAAAGCTTAAGAAGGCTCTCTATGCGTTGAAACAAGCTCCTCGCGCATGGTACGATCTATTGTTGAAGTTTCTACTCTCTTAGGAATTCTCTAAAGGAACCGTGGATCCCACATTGTTCATCAGAAGACAAGGAAAATATATTCTCCTGGTACAAATATATGTTGATGACATAATCTTTGCGTCTACTACACCTGAATTATACCATTTTTCAAAATAATGTGTTCAAAGTTTAAGATGGATGATGGGTAAAATATTATTTTTTCTAGGACTACAGATTTCACAAAGTCCCAGAGGCATCTTTTTAAACCAATGTAAATATGCTTTAGAATCTTTGAAGAAATATGGTATAGAATCTAGTGACCCCGTGGATACTCCCATAGTGGAGAAATCCAAACTAGATGAAGATACACAAGGGAAAGTCGTAGATCCTACACACTATCATGGAATGATTGGCACCCTTATGTATCTTACAGCCAGTAGACCAGACCTAATATTTGTTTTATGCATGTGTGTCTGGTATCGAGCAAAGCCTACCAAAAAGCACCTCTATGCTGTAAAGAGGATCTTTAAATACCTACGTAGAACCCTAAATCAGGGACTCTGGTATCCAAAGGATTCTTCTATTGCCAGGATACTAGACGAAGTACTTCTGGATGTATGCAATTATTGGGAGACAGACTTGTTAGTTGGTCATCAAAAAGGCAGAAAAGTGTTGCGATATCCAGTACAAAAGTTGAATATATTGCCATGTCTGGCTGTTGTGCTCAAATCCTTTGGATGAGATCACAGCTTACTGACTATGGCCTTGGATTTAATAAAATTCCAATGTATTGTGATAACAAAAGCGCTATTGCCTTATGCTGCAACAATGTTTAACATTCTCGATCAAAGCATATTGACATCAAATTCCACTTCATCAAAGAGCAAGTGGAGAATGGAGTGATAGAGCTTTACTTTGTCAACAAGGAGTATGAACTAGCGGACATCTTCACTAAAGCCCTATGCAGAGAAAGAATTGAATTTCTTATCAACAAGCTGGGTATAACAACCTATAATTTTCATCTATGTAATTATCCATCTATTAATTAGATGTAATTTTCCTCAGTGTAATTTCCATCTATTAAATTAGATGCAACCATTTTCATGGAAAGATTTTTGCTTTATTCCATCCATAATGTAACGTAACTTACATTTTCAAAGTAAACAAGCTCATGCAACCACCAATACCAATTCTATCAACATTTATGTCAAGTAAACATTCTAATATGTCAAGTAATATGTTCTAAAATCCATACGTTATCTATTTAACGTACTTTCCATAACGTTATATCAAAACGGATTTTAAACGTTAACATTTATAGTAAAACCCTAACTATATGTAATGTTTACATACAAAATAAATATACAAGCTTTCAAGGCATGTGTACAAGTTACCAATGTATAATATTTGAATATCTTTTCCCTCCAAAACCATAGTACAATTCCTTTAAACTCATAGTACAAGCCGATTATGCATTACATTCAAATTAAGCATTTTTCCCTCTAATTTCTATGAGCTTTTGTATCACCTTTCTAGCATAGATTACAAGTCTTTCTAGCATCACATTTAAACTATTTTTTCCCTCCATTTCACTCCACACACTCAACTAAAACCCTAACCCTAAAACAACCCGATACTACTTAAACTAGTCGAACCAAGCCAAGACCAAGCAAGCACCCTCTACCATGATCTACCACCTTGTCCCCATCACCCTAGCACCTTGTCACCACCTTGCTAGCTCCCTTTCACCTCCTTGTCACCACCTTGTCACCTTGCACTCCAAGTAAAGCACCTAGTCACCACCCATTCACCACCATGCCGCCACCTCACCTCCTTGTCACCACCCTTGTTAACTGAACCCCTTCTACCTCCTAACACCACTCTAAGCTAGGTTCCTAGCTTCCTTTAGTCACACCTTGCTAAACTTGGCCACCACTCTTTCCCTTACCCTATATATACACACATTAGTTGCAATGCCCGCCCGATAGGTGGGCTCGCCTTATGATTATCGTTTACAATGAATTATATAAAGATAAATGAATTATAAGGATACTAAATTATTTATTGAATGAGTTACAAATGAAAAAAATGAATGTTCATCTGATATGAGAAAGAAACTAACTATAAGTTATAAATATAACAACATACATATCACATAACAACTGTAACTCCTCTTGTATAAAATTCATATTTGATTTTTTAAATTGATAAGAGCTAACAACACCAAATCACAACATCATTGCAATAATGAATTGCACATCATGCATAAAAAAATTACATTGTTATGGGTATAAACTCTGAACCAAAACCTATAAGGGGTGTATATAAACATACATTCACATTACTCGGTCTACATAAGTCAAAATGGGAAGACAAAAAAAAAACAAAAGAGTGCATACTGAATAAAAGGAACAAAAGAGAAATAAAGTTACATGACTCAAACAGATGAGAGAAGGGTGGAGATGTTCCTGGATATGTGAAACACCATATTTCATATTTCATTATCTCCATAACCTGCCTTTACCACATCCCTTAGCTCAAATTGGATGTCTGATATGTAAAAAGTAGCCATGTATTTCTGTAAATTAAACCAAACAATTGAACTATAGGTAAGAGCATATAAGTATGCAATCCAAATAATAAATACATAGAACAATATAAATAAGAGCAAGAAAAATTAAAGTTTTTGTCCTAAAATTTTTTAAAATTTATAAAACAAATTCATATTGTGTGCCTTTAGTTTCAATAGGGATACGTCGCTATATTGGTTTAGTTTCACTACTCATCGATCAATCAAAACTGTACGAAAAATATATGTTAATGTATAATAACCTGTAATTTTCATCATTGTAATTATCCATCTATTATAAATATATCACCTTCTTACAGGGAAGTTTTTTGCTTTATCTCATTATGCAACGTAACTTGCATCTCTAAAGTAAACGAGCCCACGCAACCTATATCAATACCATCTATATCTATGTTTATATCATGTAAACATCCTAATATGTCAAGTCTATATCCTAATATCATTTTTACCAAGTACATTATCCATTTAACGTACTTTTCAAAACGTTATATCAAAACAAGCATTAAACGTTAACGTTTACATCTAAACCTTAATTATATGTAATGTATACATATAAAATGAATGTGAAAGCCTTTCAAGCATGTGTACAAGTGTACAATGCACAACATTTGAATTATATTTTCCCTCTAAGTCAATGTACAACACATGAAAGCTCAAAGTACAAGTCAATAATGCAAGAAAGTCAAACTAGGTCATTTTACCTCCTAAACCACTCTAGATTTCTTACTACCACTTTAACACAAGGTACAAGCACTTAATGCATGAATTCTAAACCCTAAACCTAAACCCTAATTCATTCTAAAACCCTAATTTAAAACCCTAAACCCTACACGAAACCCTAAAACCCTACTTTCACTTTAAACCTAAAATTAAACCTTAAACCTTAAAACTAAGCCCTAAACCTTAATCCTAAACCCTAAACCATAATCCTAACACTAATCCTAAACCTTAAACTATCTTAAAACCTAACCCTAACTTGAATTCAAAACCCTAAATCCTAAGCCGAACCCTAAACCAACCTGTCACCCTTTTTACCCATTTTTAAGCTATCAAGCACCTCAAGCACCTCCCTTGCATCACCATGACATCACCTAGCAGCCACCCTAGCACCTTACAAGCACCTTATTTACCTCCCTTGGCCACCAAGTTGTAAACATCTACTTCCACAGCTTTGGTGTCATGTGATGGTCTTGGTGGATATGATTGGAGTGATCAAGCAAATGAAGGGCCTAATTATGCACTCGTGGCTTTCTCATCTTCAAATTCTGACTCAGAGGTATCTAATGATTCTATTTGTTTAAAATCTTGTTTGAAAACTATTGAACTTCTTAAATCTCAAAATGATCAACTATTAAAAGATTTAAAGAAATTTGAGTTAATGGTTCAAGCTTATAAGACAGGTTTAAAGTATGTGGAAGAAAAACTTGAAGTTTATAAAGCAAATGAGTCTATTTATTCACAAGATAATTCATAGTTCGGAGATTTATAATTTCCTTATTCTAAATGAAGAAGTGACCTAATTCATTTCATAAGATGACATAAATCGTCTTACCTAAGTATAAAAACATGATATGGTAATGTGTAGAAAATGATATGATCATGAATTGATTGTACTGACGCCCATATAATCGAGGATGATAATTTATGTTTCAAAGGTATGAGGAGAGTAGAATGTGAACACAATAAATCGAATGGAATTGACAAATTATGTCGAGTTTTGATTATTCATCAGATAACAAGATGCCTAATCACTGGAATCATCACTTTATT
Source organism: Tanacetum coccineum (assembly GCA_026074375.1). Taxonomy (NCBI): domain Eukaryota; kingdom Viridiplantae; phylum Streptophyta; class Magnoliopsida; order Asterales; family Asteraceae; genus Tanacetum; species Tanacetum coccineum. The sequence continues at coordinate 16,340 of BQNB010022968.1, read as the reverse complement.
ATTTCCCTGGATAGCTTTATCATATGAAAACCTCTTAAAAAGAGGTTGCTACTTATGCTAGTATCTCATATGTAAAATTAATAGATAAACCCGTAACAACATGCAAGGATTGTAGCTTGATGATTGGAGGTTTCAGATTGAAGATGATTTGATGAAACTTGAAATATCGTCGAGAGTTGTTTCTACGGTAATGTGCCCTCATTACTAAAGTGAACAAATGCCATGATCGTCTCTAAGTATGCTCTTCCTGTGGCCATCTGCCGTATAAGCTTTGAGCACTGCATTTGTCATAAGTTCTTTCTTTTACACAGGCATTACAAATTACGGTACTGTTGTAGATGTTTCTAGTGGTAGGTCTTTTGTTTTTGCAGTTTACTTGTAGGTGGCCTATCTTGTTGCAAATCTGACACTTGACACTGCAAGGTCCCGTGTGATGTAGTCTACATCTTTTACACAAGGGAAGGTTTCCAGTATACCTATTGGTAGCAGCATAAGTCTTGAAGGCTATTTATCTTTTATGCTGTTGTTGGTGGTAATCATTGTTATGGTTGTTATTGTTGCGGTTATCTTGATAGTTGTTGTGATTGTGATTGTTGGAGTGGTTATTATTGTTGTGTTCACTGGGATAGTTGTTGTTGTTGGTGTTTCTTCTATCTTTAAACCTTCGTTTGTGATTATTGGTTTCTTGCATAGAATCACGCTTTATTATCTGATCCATTAATCTCTATGGGCAAATGTTGATGGCTTCCTTAAAGTTGAGGCTTTGATGGCAGTACTCGCCTAGTAACATTTCCTTATCACCTTCTGGGTAATCCACATGAAGGCTTCAATATGTTTTCTCGGCGTTGTGGTACCTGCTTTGGGCAACTACGCGCACTCTCTCCTCTCCACCTTGCCCCATACCTCCCCTCATCCCTCCCCCCCCCCCCCCCCCCCACCTAACTCGTCTCGCTATCTGAATCGCTCTCACTCGTTCCTTTCACTCTCTCACTCAGCTCTCCGTAAAATTCGTTTTCCATCTTCTTCGACTTCACTATCTGGATGATCCTCTCCGTTGTTTCTTGCACTAATTCTGGACCAGTGAGTTGAACTTGTCCAACCTCGGCCCAACACACGGGTGAACGACACTTTCGACCATAAAGTGCTTCAAACGGTGCAGCCTTAATGCTAGCATGATAACTGTTATTGTATGAAAACTCGACTAATGGCAAATGTTTAACCCAACCATTTCCAAAGTCGATTACGCAAGCACGTAGCATATCCTCGAGAGTTTGGATGGTTCTCTCGCTTTGTCCGTCGGTTTGCAGATGATATGCAGTACTCATATCGAAACTTATACCCAAAGCCTTCTGAAGTGACCTCCAGAAATTTGATGCGAACCGAGGGTTACGATCACAGATAATTGAGACAGGTATTCCATGCTTTGTGGCTACCTCCTTTAGGTACATTCTCGCCAGTTTATCCATAGGATCCGTTTCCCTCATTGGCATAAAAATGGTAGATTTTGTAAGTCGGTAAACGATCACCCAAATAGTATCATAACCTTGTGACGACTTAGGAAGCTTCGTGAAAAAATCCATTGTGATGTTGTCCCACTTCCATTAAGGTATCTCGGGTTGTACTAATAAACCCGATGGTCTTTGATGTTCGGCCTTGAGCTTAGCACAGGTCAAACATTTGCTAACATAGGTGGCGATGTTGGCTTTCATATTGGGCCACCAGTATGGTCTCTTCATATCCTAATACATCTTGTCAGAACCCGGATGAATAGAGTATTTAGACTTGTGGGACTCGTGCATGATCACAGTCCTTAAGTCGCCATAACATGGTAACCAACTCCTGCCATTTAAGCACATAGTTCCATCCGTACGTGGTTCCAACTTTTCCGTTCTAAGTTTCTCCGGATCTTTTGAATTCTCAACCAATATACCCCCAACATCCTCCTTCTTGATGTTCTCCGGCTTTCGTGCTTCAGTCTGAGCTTTCAAGATTTGTTTAGGAAGATCCAAGCCAATAGTCATCACTAAGGCCCGAACCCTTAGTGGTTCTCGTTCCTTCCTGCTCAAAGCATCAGCAACAACATTCGCCTTCCCTGGGTGATAACGAATTTCGCAATCGTAATCACTCAGCAACTCTAACCAGCGACGTTGCCTCATATTTAATTCCTTCTGATCAAGAATGTGTTGTAAACTTTTGTGATCAGTGAACACCGTGCACTTGGTTCCGTACAGATAGTGCCTCCAAATTTTTAGAGCGAACACTACTGCCCCAAGTTCTAAATCATAAGTCATATAGTTCTTTTCAAGAATTTTTAACTAGCGTGATGCATAAGAAATCACCTTTTCTCTTTATATCAACACAGCGCCCAAACCCTTCTTTGAAGCATCGCAGTATGCGATGAAATCTTCACTTCCCTCAGGTAAGGCCAGGATTGGTGCACTGCACAACTTCTGCTTCAACAATTGAAAAGCTGCTTCTTGTTTATCTCCCCAATCAAACTTGACACCTTTCTGGGTTAGTTTGGTCATTGTCTTGGCGATCTTTGAAAACCCTTCGATGAATCTTCTATAATGGCCGGCAAGGCCCAAAAATTGGCGAATCTCTGTTCGGGTTTTTGGAGACACCCAATCTTTAATAGATTCAATCTTGGCAGGGTCAACGTGAATACCTCGACAGTCAATCACGTGACCGAGGAACTGTACCCTGGAAATCCAAAATTCACACTTGGAGAACTTGGTGTACAATTCTTCCTTCTTAAGCAATTTCAAGACCTGCCTAAGGTGTTCTTCATGTTCCTTCTTACTTTTAGAGTAGATCAAAATGTCATCGATGAAGACAATTACAAACTTGTGTGATGTTAACTAAGTATAACATAATGAACACATAAAATCTAAGTTATGAAATGATTAAGCTATAATATATAACCTTGTGTGATGATAAAGAAGAGAAAACAATCACACCCTGAGATTCCAAACTCTTGGCTAAAAAATTAGAATGAACCCTAAATTTTCTCCAAAAGGCAAGTAAACCCTTTCTTTCTTCTTCATGATTCCTTCCTTGCAAATGGAGTAACCAAACCTGGAAACCACCTTTGAATACCTTAAAATGAATGTGGAGGTAATGCTTGTATATGAAATAGAAAATCAAGCAATGGATTCCCCAAAAATAACTATTTTGAGACCGTGGGGTATGGCGAGGACAAAGGAGAGATTTTTGTGATTTTTTGTTAAGTGTTTATAAAAGTAAGAGTGAGTGCATGCTATTTATAGTGAAAATATCTAATTAACCTAACCATGTTCACTTTCTAACCCTTGCACAAGGTGTAATTGTCAATAAAGTGGTGTTCATGGTTTAAGAGATGTTACCCTATGGAATCTTTCTTAACCTTGATATTTTTGAAGCAAGTTGATATAACTCTGGTCCTATCCTTGAAAATTCGGCCACATAGGCTCCCATGTGATATTATATTGATTATTTTGGGTATTGGGTATAATCGTGGGTATTCGTTTAAGCGTAGTTAGGTTTTGGTGCTTCCGGGAATGCCGAAACGCTTTTTAAATCGCGAAAACGTAAGCATTTTACGTTAGCCAATATAAAATAAGATGGAACTAAATTTATAAATACCCTCATAGATAAATTATATAACACAATTCTTATGTAGACATTTAATTGGTTAAAGCCCGTTTACATTGAATGATCATTTTTATTAACTGCGATTTACTTTAACGTTTATGATAAAGAGCAAACGCGTAAAACCCTAAAAATAAATTATGAATTACATAATGTCATACAATGACCTAAAACATGAGGTGTTATAACCTTGCTAATTTTGACGTGGTTGTCAAAGAAAGAACCACGGCCACAGTGATCACTGAGGGCTCGTGGGGGTTTGAACATACAAAAGCTTGTTTTTGGGATGAAAAAATTCCATTTGTAAAAGCTCTAAAGGACTTATTTAATACATTCGATAAATAATTAATTGATGAACTTTCTGAAGTCCAAAATATCTTTCATCAAATGGAACAGGCTATGGAACAACATCGTTTAGAGTAAAAAACATTTGACGTCAAAATGAATCAAGTTTTGAACGAAAAAGAACGACTCTTGGAACAAGTCATTAATAAAGATATTGTGAACATAATTATGAATTCTCTGATAATATGCATGCAAATTAATGTAAAATTGTTCTCAAACTGAACTTGAGCTTCTCATAAAAAAGGATTCTTTATTGAAAAAGAGACTTAGACGATAAATTGTTCAGAAGTTTTACCACTCTTGAAAAACATTGCATCTCTTTAGAAGTTTACTCTCAACTTAATCTGGAAAGTTTTTAAAGGGACAATTCTGCTTTAAATCAAAGTGCTCCAAGTTTTGATCAATATTTTAAATTAAATGAATTGAAAGTTCAGTCCTAAGAGAAAGACACAGCCATAAAGAAGTTGAAAGAGAGAATTAAATCTCTAAGTGAAAATTTGGGAATGAGGAAAAGTCAAGAAAGGGCCATAGAAGAGTTGTAGACGATAAAATATTGAATATAGATCATATGGTGTACAACCTCATTACTAAGAATGACATTTGAAACAGACCTTATAAAGCAACCTTATGACTTGAATAAACAATACGTTTACGATCAAAGAACAATATGATGCTTTAGTTAATCAAGTTAATCAAAAGTCTGTGGAAATCTTTGATTAAAAGATTTAAATGCTCAACTTCAAGAAAAGGTTTTCGCAATAACGGCATTGAAAGAAGAATTAAGGAAACTAAAAGGAAAAAGTGTTATTGCTTGTCGTGAATCTGTGAATAAGCCAAAAGTGATTGCCCCCGTAGTGCATAAGGTAGACTTGGAACCACTCTCCCCAAAGCTTAAGAACAATAGGGAAGCACATGTAGACTACATTAGGATCACTAAAGAAAATGCTGACACTCTTCGTGATATAGTTGAACAAGCTAGAACCTCAAATCCTTTGGATAATGCGTTAGCTTATGCTTGCATGTACATGAAACAGATTCAGGAGTTGTTAGTATATGTTAGTGATACATGTCCAAGTTCCCCATTGAAGAGTGAGAAGTTGGTTGCCGTTACACCAATGAACAAAGCTAGAAAAGTCACTTTTGCAAAGACTAGTACAACATCAGACAATAACACACAAATTCAAGTAGATGTTCACCAGACTCAGACCACTAACAAACCTTCAGTACCTTCTACAAATGTAAAATGTTCTACTAATGCTAGCAGATCAAAACCTCGCAGTGAAACAAAGAAAAATAAGATCATGCAACCATTAAATAGCAACCAAAAATATCAAAAGGTAGAAGCCCACACTAGGAATGCTAAGCCTATTCTGACTAAAGAAGATAGTGAGTCTAAATCTGTGTGCTTAACATGCAACAAATGATTTTTTGATGCAAGACATAATTTATGTGTTGTACAATATTTGTCTGAAGTGAATGACCGTGCTAGAGCTAAGGCTGTTAAGAGCATTAAAATGAAAGAATGGAAACCTACTGGTAAAATGTTTAAAAATGTTGGATATAAATGGGTTCCCATAGGAAGGACTTTCACTATAGTTGGAACTAAGTGTCCTTTAACCAGATTCACTTCCACTAAAATAGTGCCTCTTAGGAAACCTGTTAAATCAACTGTAATAACAAACATAAAACCAAGTAGTGCATCTCAATGGAGACCCAAAGAAACAAATCATGCGAGTTCGAGTAGTGCACCTAAGATTGTAGAATCTAGGACTGCTAACCACTTGGAACCTAACAATCATATGGGATCCAATGTTTCTATTTCTACATGCTCTTCAAGTGTCCAATGCAGGTCATACAAATCGTACCTTGGTAATTGGATTCGGGCTGCTCTACACATCTAATCAATATGGTCAATGACTTCTAAGTACTTCAGCTTAGGACTCGATCTTCATTTTATGACTTCTAAGTAAATATCAGCTTAGGACTCGGACTTCAAGAAAAATGACTTACAGTTACTTCAGATTGTAACTCGGTCTTCATTCTATGGCTTATGTACAATTCAGTGCATAACCCGAGCTTCATTTAATGGCTTCTGAACACAACAGTTCAGGACCCGCACTTCATGAAATGAGTCCTGCAACAATAAGTTCAGGACTCGTGCCAAACCCTCCTACTTTAACACCGTTTGTACCACCTTCAAGAAATGATTGGGATTTACTGTTTCAACTACTGTTTGATGAATTACTCAACCCTCCATCAAGTGTTGATCGCCCAGCCCCTGAAGTCATTCCTCCAATTGCTGAAGTAGTTGCTCTAGTTCCCACTGCATCAACCGGTTTACCTTCCTCAACAACTGTTGACCAAGATGCACCATCACCAAGTAACTCTCAAACAACACCCAAAACTCAATCTCCAGTCATTTCTAATGACGTTGAAGAAGACAATCATGACTTAGATGCTACACACATGAATAACAATCCGTTCTTAGGTATTCTAATTCCAGAAAACAATTCTGAAGCATCTTCGTCTTTGGATGTTATTACTACTGTTGTGCACACTGCTGCTCCTAACTCAAAACACATTACCAAATGGACCAAGGATCATCCTTTAGACAACATCATCGGTGAACTCAAAAGACCTGTTTCCACAAGACTTCAACTCCATGAGTAAGCCTTATTTTGTTACTATGATGCCTTTCTCACATCAGTTGAACCAAAGAACTACAAAGACGCGTTAACTCAAGCATGTTGGATTGAAGCAATGCAAGAGGAACTTAATGAATTTGAACGTCTAGAAATCTGGGAACTTGTTCCTCGTTTAGATAAAGTGATGGTTATCACTTTAAAATGGATCTAAAAGGTGAAACTTGATGAATTAGGAGGTATTCTAAAGAACAAGGCTCGATTGGTTGCTCATGGTTACCGTCAAGAAGAGGGAATTGATTTTGAGGAATATTTTGCTCCAATGGTTGGACTTGACGCTATTCAAATTTTCCAAGCCTATGCTGCTCAATGAATATGATCGTCTACCAAATGGATGTTAAGACGGCATTCTTGAACGGTATTCTGCGCGAAGAAGTTTATGTCAGCCAACCGGACGGGTTTGTGGATCAAGACAATCTGAATCATGTGTATAAGCTTAAGAAGGCCCTCCATGGGTTGAAACAAGCTCCTCGCGCGTGGTACGGTTTATTGTCGAAGTTTCTACTCTTTTAGGAATTCTCTAAAGGAACCGTGGATCCCACATTGTTCATTAGAAGACAAGGCAAAGATATTCTCCTGGTATAAATCTATGTTGATGATATAATTTTTGCGTCTACTACACTTGAACTATGTGACCAATTTTCAAAAATAATGTGTTCAAAGTTTAAGATGTTGATGATGGGCAAAATAACATTTTTTTCTAGGACTACAGATTTCACAAAGTCCCAAAGGCATCTTTATAAACCAGTCTAAATATGCTCTAGAATCTTTGAAAAAATATGGTATGGAATCTAGTGACCCCGTGGATACTCCCATGGTTGAGAAATCAAAACTGGATGAAGATACACAAGGGAAAGCCATGGATCCTACACACTATCATGGAATGATAGGCACCCTTATGTATCTTACAGCCAGTAGACCAGACCTTACATTTTCTGTATGCATGTGTTCCTGGTATCAGGCTAAGCCTACCGAAAAGCACTTACATGCTATAAAAAGAATCTTTAAATTCCTTAGAGGAACCGCTAATAGGGGACTCTTATATCCAAAGGATTCTTCTATTGCTCTAACAGCTTATGCAGACGCTGATCACGCGGGTTGCCAAGATACTAGATGAAGTACATCTGGATGTATGCAGTTATTGGGAGACAGACTTGTTAGTTGGTCATCAAAAAGCCAGAAAAGCTCTGCGATATACAGTATGGAAGCTAAATATATTGCTTTGTCAAGCTGTTGTGCTCAAGTCCTTTGGATGAGATCACAGCTTACCGACTATGGCCTTGGATTTAATAAAATTCCAATGTACTGTGATAACAAAAGCGCTATTGCCTTATGCTGCAATAATGTTTAACATTCTTGATCAAAACATATTGACATCATATTCCACTTCATAAAATAGCAAGTTGAGAATGGAGTAGTAGAGCTTTACTTTGTCAATACGGAGTATCAGCTGGCGGACATCTTCACTAAAGCCCTTGGCATAGAAAGCATTGAATTTCTTATCAACAAGCTGGGAATGCGAAGTTTTACGCTAGAGACCCTAAAACTATTGGCAGATGAAGCTGAAGAATAGTGGTGGTACCTATTTAAATATCCTGTATAATATGTAAATATATTATAAACCATAAAAACCAAAAAGATTTTTCATTTTCAAAAACCTTTTATAAAAACAAAATACAAAAATATAAAATATATATAAAACCAAAGAAAAAAATTGAAAAATGAGAAAAATACAAAAAGAGGTAATTATGGCCTGTCTTCTGAAAATCGATAACATTTACGGTCTTAGAAATGTCATTTAATAATGATACGAAGCTGTAAATGAAGTTCGAGCAGAAGTTTCAAACGTTTTCAAAACATGCCAAATGGCTTGCTATTATTTCAGATAGCAACCCGGTCATCATCTTAAAGGCAAGTATTTTAAAAAGAAAACTTGACATCTCAATGGGAATTTATTCTCTGGCATGGTCTACTTAATGACCATGCAAAGGCTTGTGTTTACTTTGCAACACAATCCGTGCTTCATATTTATCCATGAGTGTACGTGTTAGTGCGTTTATGTGTTAAAATAAGAGAAATCTTATTTCGTGGTGTTTGATTTTCACAAATAAAACATTAAGTCATCAGAAAATGCTTTTCAAGGATATTTGACTTCTCAAACAACGATTACTGCTCTTTAAATAGAAAATGGGTCATTGTTTCAGGGGGAGAAAGTGTCAAATATCTTCTTTATAATAAAAATGTGATTCAAGGAAAAAGGTTTTTAAACCATAACAGAATATCATTCTTAAGGAAAGTTAATTATTTTAGCTATGATGTGGCCCTATATGTTATGTGTTTTATGCTTTAGGGAGAAAAGAGTAAATTAAAGGGGTTAGTATGCTAGTTAAAAACATAAGTGACAATTGTCTAATTGTTAAACTTGTCTTGCCTAATAAAACTTATAATAGAAAAAATAAAAAGGTTATGAGACTTGAGGGGGCAATTGTGTTAAAAATGAAACTTGTCTTATAACATAATCACCCACCCCGTTCCATCACACGCACAAACACACACTTAAGAAATTTTTTTCCTTCCTCTCACTCAATTTGATTTCGTCCCTCTTCAATCTACTCACGTCTCAAAGGACTTGGTCTTTCATCCTATCTTGATCTCGAAATCCCTAATTCTCAAATTAGGGTTCTTGAAAATCAAAATTGATTAAAACACCAAATTAGTTGAGGGGTTTTGTAGCTTTAGGTGTGTAATGTACGTGTTTAATGTAGTTTTATGTGTAGTTAACATATGAAAGAGATATGGTCGATTGTTTGTTCGAAAATTTGGGTGTTTGCAAAATATTGTATAAAGTTTGTGGGTTCTGTGTTAGGAAGCTAAATTGATTATTCTTTAATATGTTTGAGTGATCATATCATACCCTTGATTAGTAAAACCTTGAATGTATGCATAGTTGTATGATCGAAATCAGTTTGAAGGTTTTAAGCGAACATTATTTTTTTTGTAGTGATTCCTGTGTACTAAGTGCATAAATGTTGTGTTTTTATGATAAAAAATGCTAAAGAATCAAGTGGTTATTCATATTTGTGAAATTTAAGGAACCGAACAACTCGTTGTTATATGAAACCGAACAACTAGGTATGCTTTGAGAACCGAACAACTTGTCCCCTTAGTGAACCGAACAACTAGTCATCCTTTGGGAACCGAACAACCTGTTTTCTTTGTGAACCGAACAACTAGATGTATTAAGGAACCGAATAACTAGATTTTGTTAGGATACCGAACAACTAGTTTTCCTAAAGGAACCGAACAACTAGTTTCTATTAAGGAACAAAACAACTAGTTTTGTTAGGATGCCGAACAACTTGTTTTCTTAAGGAACCAAACAACTTGTTTTCTTAAGGAACCGAACAACTAGTTTGTATTAAGGAACCAAACAACTTGTTTTCTTAAGGAACCGAACAACTAGTTTGTCTTTAAGAACCGAACAACTAGTTTATCTTAAGCAATTGAACAACTAGTTTTTTTATGGAACCGAACAACTGTTTTTTTTCTTTAGGAACCAATCTATTAGTTTTCATTAGAAGGTGGTTTATCTAATAAGACCAAAAACACTTAAGATCAATTTTCCATCTAGAAGGCACTTTAAAACCTGTTTTAGGGAATTAATTAAAATTGGTTAATTATGATCTCTAATCAAGTTAAACTAACTTAATTGCAAGGTAAAACAAGGTTAACTAAAATTAGTCTTCGGATATCAAAATTCTCTACCTAGTTAGAAAGAACTCGATTCCTAAAATAGTCAAAGAAGTTTCCTTAATTCCTTAAGCATTTTTGTCAATCTAAGTTGTCATTTAAAGGAATATATCTTAAAAAGTGCTAAAAGTCTTAGAGTGCCCTATCCTTGAGAAATTTTCGCATCATGAATCAACTCATAGTGCTTAATTGAATGGTCTCTATAGTGTATTGTACATACATAAACTGTATTGATCCATTCTTAGCAGAATCATGGATACCACAAGAGCTCAACAAAAGGCTTTGGATGATGATTTAGTCGCTCCTGTTAACCGTCTTAAGATAGGGAAATGCAATCTCCGACTAAGCTCCAATCTCAATTCCAAGGAACCTACTCTTCAAGTGGTATTAGACGCTCCCAAACTTACTTCCTTCTATAAAGCATTTGAGATCACTGCTGATGTACCAGAAATCTACATGCAAGAGTTCTGGGTCACTGCCTCCAGACATCATTCTTCACTTCATTTCAAGATGAACGCCAAAATCCATACTGTTAATGTTGACAACTTTAGAGATATGCTCCTGATTTGCCCTAAACTCCTAGGTCAGAAATTTGAAGATCCTCCTTTTGAAGAGGAAATTCTCTCTTTTATTACAGATCTTGGACACACTGGTGAGATAAAAGTATTATCTGATGTCAATGTTAATCACATGCATCAACTGTAACACCCTCTTATTTAACATATAGCAGCGGAAGCTAATTTGGGGTATTACTTCATGAATCAACAGTCATAATCATAGAAAATAACTCAAAAGAGACGTTTTTGAAAATTTAGTTATCATTCAATATTATTTTAGAGTTTTACAAAAGGAGGTCCCAAAATACATATGTTTGAATGATAACAAGTTTGGACGTCCTCAAGTCCAATGCCACTCTTCTCCGTTTCATAGTTTGCTCAATTACCCTGAGATAAAACATGCAAAAAAGGTCCAACACAAAGTTGAGTGAAATTCACAGGTTTTTAAAATGTAATAGTTAAATACAAGTCATCATAATAAGGAAATAATTTGTACAATTACAATTATCATGGAAACCATATTATAGCCTAAGCTCAAGACACAACACTTAACATGGAAATCACCTCAGTGACATGATTAGGAACAATGCCTCTTGGAAAGGTAACTTGGCAAAGTTACCCATTATTCTCAAATATAGTGCGTTTGATTACCTCATGTACAGGTAAACACAAACGGGATTCTTCAATCCTGATAGATCTATCCACAATATTCATGTTCACTCGCAAGTGATTAATGGTTCATGATTAAATGATATTAGCAGTAGAGGCAAACTTAGGCAATAATATATCAGGATAGCATACAGTTGGAAAATACTTGTATTTATGGTTTATAGCATGTATCCCCCCACAGGATTTGAAAAAATAACATATAAAGGTGGGACTATGAACTCACCTTGATAAGGTAGTTGATTGATTTGAAATTTGATTGACGTCAAAAGTGACTCAAATGGAAATAAACAGCTTCGTCACGCAAGCTGGGGTAATATGTCAAGTCTTAGTTTGATTGTTTATAATTCAAACTTTATTTCGTAAATGATTTTGGTTTATTAGTTCGTGAAAACATTGTATCGATGTTCAGGCTATCATAATCCAGAAGTCATGTAGTAAACGTTTGAGGAGCTAGGACACTTTATCCAGCAACACGTCAAAATGTCTACCCAAATGAAAGCCCCTCACATGAAATTCCCTAGTAACGTGATATGTTATAATTTAAATGATAAGATTTTATCTTTTTAAGTTTCTTCAAAAGCTAATCGATGATAAATTATGTTAAATATATAACATAATTATTTTTATATGTTTCGATCGATGAATGAAACGATAAATGTGTCGGGTTTTTAATAAAATCGAGTTGTATAATGTTTAAGTATATTTTTATTATTAAATATAAAAAAATTACATTTTATACCCTTAAGAATTCAAAAATGACAATATATACCCTTGATATAAATTAATTTACAAATTAAACCCTTATTTGTATTTTTAAAACATTTAACCTTTAACTTTGAAAGTTGGCAAAACAGGCCCTTGTAGTTCAACTTTAGGATATTTACATTTTGGCCCGAAAGTTTAATAAGTTCAAAAGTTACAATATATACCCCTCATGCATAAAACAATTTGCGTTTTTAGTCCAAAATCGTATACTTTGTATTTTCAAATCTAATTTAGTTTTGCAGCATTTAGCTTATTACAATAAGCTAAAATAAATTGGTTTTATAAGCTTAAAGCTTATGAAATGAGCTTATAAGCTCGATAGTTCAAAAAGGGTGCGTTTGGTTTTAAAACTAGGACCCAAAAGCTTAGAGCTTTTAAATTTGGTTTCAAAGCTTATAAACATGATAAGTTAGCATATTAGAACAGCTTATAAAGTTAGCTTATAGCTTATAGCTTATTAGGGTTTCAAAAATGACTTTTTAGAGTTATTTTTTTTTTAAACCAAAAGCCCCAAGCAGATTAAGGGACAAGTTTTACTACCCTTTTTTAATAAAGCCAGTATAATCTGAATCTCAAAATTAAAGCACTTAAAAAAGCTCTAAAAGATCTGTTTTTGCAGAAAGTGGGCTTTTCAAAGTCCCTAAAACTTGTTTTTCACGTAAATGAAGATACAGGCCTCAAATTAAGCACAAATAAAAACTAAAAGCAATTCAGAAGCCTTAAGATGTGTAAAAGCTAAGTATATGAAAAGCAAGCTACACTGAAAACACAAACAAAAAACCCTTTAAATCTAATGAACAAAAGAGCAAACTCAGAAATAAGCACTAAAAGTTTAAAAACTACTTAAGCTAAAATGCTCAATAAGCTAATATAGAACCTAGGCTTTTGAAATCTAATTACTCTACGAATAAGCTATAAGTCAAAAGGATAAAAACTAATACTATAAGCTAGAATTCTAAATTTAGATCCTAAGAACTAGTTACTACTGTTTTTGGTTTTTTGAAAATTTTTATGAACTTTAAAAGCAAATGTACTTAAGAGAATAAGCTAGAAATTGATAAACAAGCTTTGATCTAACTTAAACTATATCTAATCTATAAACCTTCTGAATTTTAAAGTCTAAATCCTATTAAAACTAGCTTAAATGATAATGAAAAAGACAGCAGTAGTAACTGATATTACTACTGCTGATACAATTGACAAAGGGGCAAAACTAATATGCAGGTTACCTTAGTGGTTACACCTGCATTACACACTCAAAGTGAGTGTGTATGAACACAATACAGACACAAACCAAGCCTTTGAGAGCTTGGATCAAATTTTTAGCAAGCAAAGAAAGGGAGAAATCTCCCCTGGTGCACAGCTTACAAAATAAGCCTCAAAATGATATAAAGCTTAAACTAATCCTACAAACTTGCTCAAAACCTAATCTAATATAAAGCTTAAACTAATCATGTAGGAAGAAATGTCTACATCTGAGACTTAGTTGATTTTGGAGTTATCATTTCGACTATTTAGAGGGAATAATTATGACATCCGAGACTTAGTTGACTTTGGTGTTTCAATTTATATCATCACTGTCCTAAAGAGAGAAATGCGCTCATCCGGGACTTAATTAACTTTGGTGTTGTGGTATCAAATTCTTGAAAGGGTTTATTGTGTGCTTCGGATATCTAGGCTTTTTACATCAGGACTGCTTGAGGCGGTCTATATGGAAGGCGTACTGTAGCTCACGAAAGTTTATGAATCTACTCAAAAAGATGGCAGACTTATGGGGGGAAAGCTAAGACAACTTCTTAGAGAGAGACCACTAGGAAGACCCTACGGCCGACTACAAAGACCCCATATGATTCTATCATATATTGTTTCTCATTTATTCCAGGTCAAACCTCTACATAATAATCTTGTGAATATAATATGTGTAGTGTAGGACTTAAAAGAAATAGCATATATAATTGTTTTTGAGTATGAATTTTTCAAGAATTTTCTAGTAAACTTTAAAAAATTTCAAACATTAACATACGCAAACACCATATAATACACTCATAAATTGAGGGGGGGGGGGGGGCATAAAAAATGTTCCTAATACGGCTTTTTAATAATTGGACATTTATTTCTTGAAAGCAATTATATTTTGAATCATTTGATATCCAAAATATCAAAAGATTTAATATTTTTTATAAGAGGAGAAAATGTGATTAAAATATATGGCTAAAGATGTGATTTTCAAGATCTCAAGTGTACGCAATCATATATGTGCTAAACTCTTTTAATTAATCGATGCACATATAAAAAGGGGGAGCAAATGGTTACGTGTTGGCAGAAATGTGGAAGTACCAAAGACCGACCATTTAATTTATTGTATTAGAGTTATAAGGTGGTTAAGTTTAGGTATTCATTCCCATGATCTAGCCAGAACCGGAGGGATCTACCCAGCGATATTCCACTAGATAGTGTAGCAGTCCTTAGGTAAGGAAAAAGGAGTAAAAGTGAAAATAAGGGAAAAGTACCGATTGAGATGGAGCTAGTACTGTAACAAACCCAACAAGGTACTAGTTATGAAGTCTCGGTAAGCGCTAAAGGGGTTGAATAATTAAAAATAAAAGTTAAGATAAAGGGTGAAAAGAAAAAAATCCCTTCTTACACTTAGGCAGAAACCGGGTCAATACATCCGTTGTCAAGAATCACAAAGATGATTGCTGACATTGAAGACTGACATCATGGACCCAGTGATGCAATGCACAACCCTCCCTAGCCACTCAGAATCTCTCAAAAGATTTATGTTTCATTTCTCACAAAGATTACACGCATTTCTATCAACTTTATCACTCTGAGTTAGTTCCAAAGTGCACTATTGAGTATAGAGCTAAAAGAGATCATCCATGAATCTCATTAGGACACTTGTCAAAATTATGCTATCTATCTCACACAATGTGAATAATGAGAAATATATAAAGAGTCCTACGCATTATCCTTGTGATTTTGCTAGAACATCAGAGTGATACTCAAGTAATCATAGTGAAGATGGAAATCCTGCTTGAGCCAACATCAAACAAGCTTATGGTAGGTGACTTGTGCGATTCTATATGAATCAAACTTGTGACAACTGGAAAGAAACGATGGTGCGATTCTAAAATGAATCAAACTTGTTCCAGTAAATGAATTGACAGTTGATGATGAATTTTTGAAATGATTAACACTCTCGATGTGTCACAAAACCACTTTAGCAAGTGACACGTCGATTGATTTTTAAATTGATTTTTCTATTCAATCGGTGAGACAGTAACTCACTGGTTTACTTTTATCGTGTTGTCTGCTTTGAGACGTTCTGGTAATGAGAACATGCTGAGCTTGATGAATTTAATACATATGTGTTAGAAAGATTTGATACTTCAGCTGGAAATCCTGTTAAGGAGATTCTTCTTAAAATTGAATCTACCTGATCACAGGTCGATCCTCACAGATTCAAAGGTTACTCCAACCAAATACGGGCGAATGACAAAGCCATATTCGTCCCCCCGCTTTATTGCTAACTGTTATTAATGCAGGATACTTAAAGATAGAGGTGAAGGTACCTGATTCCAGCTGTCTTAAAGATTCATAACCACATGCTCATACCCGACCGACAAATATAAAGACATCATGAAAGCTCAAGTACATGTTTCAAGACTTTCGCTACTCTGATATTGTATGTCTTTCTTAAAGTGACGAAGTATTAAAGTCAAAGAATTTCAAAGAAGTTTTCGTCACTCTCATACCGAACGTCTTTCTCGAAGTGACGAAGTGTTATAGTTAAAGAATTTCAAGAAAGATGTCGTATTCAAGCTTTCAAGACCAAGAAACAACAACAGTATGAGCATGTTGGTCTGAAGGTCACAAGTACACAAGTTGGCAAAAGATCATAGGATGATGATTCGAGATT
>BQNB010022967.1:7882-56386 GCA_026074375.1 Tanacetum coccineum | reverse complement strand
CCAGAATGCAAGCCTTTTTGCTAATCTTCACCAAGTACTCCATAATTACTGCAATTCTCAAATATAAATGATTAAGTAACAATTTTTTGCAATAATTATATAAAATGGGTTAATAACATAGGATAATTGATGCTATAAAATAGATGTTATTTGATGTCATCAATGGATGATGCGGGTGATGATGTGGTTCGAGATGAAGTTTAACCACAAGCTGCTCCTCAACCCAGGAAAGACAAGACTCCAGAATGGTTCAAGCAATCTCCAAGGCCTCCTGCTCCTGATCCAGAATTGAACAAGCATTAGGTTGTACTTGATCAACCCGAACAGCTTGAGTTCAATCAGATGGTCTCTGCTTTAAATGATCCTCTCATATTCAATGATCTCATGGCTACTCCGATCGACTTCTCCAAGTTTGTGTTGAATGGACTCAAAATTAACAATCTTACTCAAGATATCTTACTAGGACCTGCCTTCAACTTATCAAAAGGTACGTGCACTAGTAGTACCGAGTTAGAGTATAATTTCCAAAAGTGTTTTAATGCATTGACAGAAAAAATCAATTGGAACAACCCTGAAGGAGACCATTATCCATTCGACCTATCCAAACCTCTTCCACTCCAAGAACATCAAGGTCGTTTAACCATTGCTGATGAGTATTTCTTCAACAACGACTTAGAATTTTTGAAATCATCAGATCCAATGAAGACCTACACTACATCAATAACGAAGACAAAAGCAGCACGGTATGAGATCTTTAGAATTGAAGACATGGTTCCTACGCTTTGAAGTCCTTACAAAGTTGGGTATGACAAAAACGCATTGTAGGGAATCAAGCATTGGGGTGAAGGACGTCGACTTTGGTACAGATCTCAGAATAACAAAATGTCCAGGAAAAATGTTTACTCTACTCTATAGATTCTCGGTGTGAAAAGTGTGAAGGTAGAGAAGTTACATGGTTATGGTTATTTGGAAGAGATTGTGTTGAAAAGAGCTGACCGACAGCTGTATCATTTAAAGAAGCTAACTTTGTTAATCTACACTTGAACGATATTGAAGACATGCTTCTTCTTGCCATACAACACAAGCTATTTCTCCTAAACATAAGTGATATTGTTGATCTGATTATGGCCCTTCTGTTAGCCTTAATTTTATTAAGTCAAACAATAATGTCATCAGTCTTATTAAGTCAATTAGGTCTTGTAATGTAATAGGCTAGTCGGGTATAAACGGGCTTGGAATGTAAACTAATATTGTCCATGTACCGGGCTCAAAGCCTAAGTTAAACCAAGTCCGGCCCACTAAGTAAGCCCATGTGCCAAGTAAATAGCTAAGGTTATAAAAGAAACCCTCTCCACACATGGAGAGGGTGTTGGTTACATTTGCTTCATTTTGTTGTATGTGTAACTCACCAAACTCTCTCTTCTAATATAATATTCTACCATTCCATTTCCTTCCTTTTTCTTCTTATTAAATTTGGCTTATTAGAGCTTATTTGGGTTGCTTATTAGTTGTGTATGGATAAACTCATGGGATAACATGTGGTATCACTCGCCAAGGGGTGTTTAGTGTTTGATTTTTGTAGTTAATAAGCTCAATTCGTGGCTTATTTAGTTCAAAAGCTCACGGCTTATTAAGTTTGTAGCTTATTGGTTTGTTAAGCTTATTCTCTCTTTGTTCTTCACGTTAAACTGCTTATTGTGTAGTTATAACATGTCTTAGATACGCATTGAGGTTGGTTTTTAAGCTTATTATTATTTTCGGCTTATGTTTCTTTCTTTGTGGCGATTTGGCTTTCATTTGGAGGATTTAAAAGGAAATAAGTGTACCTTTGTGTTAAGAACAAGCTCTAGTTGCTTATCTTGAAGTCAAACCGCTTATTTCATAAGCTTATTTTGCCTTTTGAGCTTATTCGAATGTTTCTTACATTTTTTTCTATCTAGCGAGTTGTCTAGGCCTTTTAGTAGCGAGTTATAGGTGGAACAGGACAAACAGGTACGAAAGCGACTTGTGTACTTGCTCGACAGTGGCTTCTTTGGCATCTACAGGTCAGCGACTTAGCATAGCAAATTACAGTGAGTTAGGCAGTAAAAACAACGAGTTGGAGCAGCGAGTTAAAGTAGCGACTTATGCAGAATAGTAGCGAATTAAAGCAGCGAGTTACAGGGGTACTACTAGCGAATTAAAGTAGCGAGTTACAGGTACTACTAGCGAATTAGAGCAGTGAGTTACAGGTACTACTAGTGACTTGGAGCAGCGAGTTACAGGTACTACTAGCGACTTGGAATAGCGAGTTACAGGTACTACTAGCGACTTGGAGTAGCGAGTTACATGTACATTGAAGACAAATTGCTAAGGTCAAAGTCAAACGCTATGCTGCTCAAATTTTCTCAAAGTAGCGAGTTGTCTGACATCAACTTCTAGTGAGTTATAAAAATAGCGAGTTGTAAAAGATTCTAGCGGTTTGATAATTTGTTTTAGATTCAATTTGGACTTTGGACTTTAATTAAATGTAAACATTGGACTAAAACGTTAATTAATTAATCAATCATCAAACCTCAACTTCAAATCAATTCTACTTTCACAGTTTTTCTATTGATTTCGTAAAATCCCGACAAGTAATTCTTTCTTCTTCTCGGTTTTAATCATAAAGGTATAAAATCCCGTGGAAGTTAATTGAATTCATTAAAACCACAATACAATCATCACTTCATAACACTTAAGATACGATATCTATTCACAACAAAATCAAAATGTCAAATACCAATAACAATTTGCAAACTTAAACATCGAATGCTCTTCACAATGCTATCATGGAAGCAGGTGGTAAAGACCGTCCACCAATGTTAGCACTGGGTAATTATGTTCAGTGGAAATACATAATCAAGAGATACATCGACACCAAACCCAACAATGAACTCATCCACTATTGTCTCCAAAATCTACCTTACAAGTTCAAATGGACTAAGAAGACCGTTCCAGTTTTTGAAGGTAGTTCTGAAACAACAACAGAAGTGTATATGGAGAACTATAAGAATGTTTCACAAGACATACGCGATCAACTGAATGCTGAAGCTGAAGCCGTTCAGATCATTCTCACATGGATATATAACGATATCTACTCCATAGTTGATGCTTGTCCTAATGCATGTGAAATGTGGAAAGCCATTTAAATGTTGAAACAAGGTGAATCAATCAATGTTCAAGATCTTGAAACAATTGTATTGGATGTTTGGAAAAATTCACATCACGGGATGGTGAATCACTTGAATCGTATTACTCAAGGTTCTACAAGATGATGAATGAGCTAGTCAGGAATCAGTGTGATGTTACAAATCATCAAGTGAATGTTTATTTCTTACTTCAACTACAACCAGAATGGGAAAGGTTTGTGACGCTTGTTAAGAAAAGTCAAGAGCTGAAGACTGTCTCCTATCACAAACTTTATGACATCCTAAAACAACACTAGAATGAAGTCAACAAGATAAGAGCTGAAAGACTAACACATATTGTTAATCCACTTGCACTAGTTGCTCAACAACAACCAACTTACCATCCTCAAAACCATCCTAATCACAACACTCAATATTCCTCAACCAGATCACAGCAAGCTACCAGACAGAAACCGAGGAAAAGCAATTATCAACTCTTCTGCTCCTATTTATGATCAAGAACCTGCCACGGTTACTGAAGTTGATGAAATGTCAAAGGAAAAGGAGATTGACAAACTCATGGCTTTAATTTCTCACTCGTTTAAGAAAATCTACAAACCTACCAACAACAACCTTCGAACTTCATCAAACACCAGCAGAGCTAATCAAGATAATTATCCAAGAATCAACAAAGGAACTGGGTATGATAATCAGAGGTTAGTTAATGTTGCTGGAGCTAGGGAAAATGTAGGTACTCAGGTTGTGCACAAGTCTGGAATTCAATGTTATAACTGCAAGGAATATAGGCATCTATCAAGGGAATGTCAGAAACCAAAACGAGTAAAGGATGCAGCTTATCACAAGGAAACGATGTTATTGTGTAAGCAAGAGGAAGTTGGGGTTCAGTTGAATGCAGAGCAAGCTGATTGGAAAGATGACACTGATGACGAGTCTGACGATCAGGAATTGGAAGCACATTATATGTACATGGTACAGATTCAAGAGGTTACTCCAGATCCAGTTGATAATTCTGGACCAATCTTTGATGCTGAGCTATTGCATAAGGTACAAAACAATAATGACAACTATAATGTGTTTGCCATTGAAAATGAACATCCTGAGCAACCTGAATCTAATACATATAATCGGGAGGAACAAAATGACACCAATATCACTATCGTTCCATTGGATTAAGTTATGAAAGAGATCAGGAAACCAGATACAATTGATTAACTTGATCAAGAATGTGATTGCTATGCCTATCTTTAAATTGAAGAATAACTAAGAATGTAAAAATGATGACAAGCAAAAATCGTAAATAAATTTTTGAAACATCAACAATGGCCCTTTATTGATATATTGAAAGATGAAATTGAGGATTTCAAAAACTAAAAATAAGTTTAGAATCATCAAATAACCATCTCAAAGAAAGCAAACAATGAACATGTCTAAGACTAACTCAGTTGATGTCAAAATCTTAAGAAGTATTCAACAAGCTTAACCTTGATAATTATCATGAAGTGAATATAATGCCAAAGGTGGCAATTGATTATGCAAAAGCTCAAGGGATTTAATTCATACAAAAATAGAATCGAAAAATCATCTAATGAATAACTCGACAAGATAAATGATTTAAATAAAAACAATTTCAATATGAAAAAGACTTTTTGCACACAAGAAACCAATCTCCATAATGTCCACAAGAAAAATATGCTTAAATTAAGTTTTTACAAAACTCGTGAAGACAAAGAACTTTGATAAGTCATTTCTTTAGAAAACAAAGTCAAGGTTTTAGATGATATTGTATATAAAACCGGTCAATCTGTTTAAGCAATGAATATGCTTAATTGTAATTGTAAAACGAGTTTTGCCAAACCTGAGTTCCTCAAGAAAGCTCAACGAGCGAATCCTCGTTTGTATGATATAGGTTGTTATAATGATAATCTTGCTTTAAAGTTAGCCCTTAAATCCTGATGAAACTTTTCAACTTTACAAAGCAAGTCGATCAAAAATTAAGAGGATTTGATCAGACTTTTTGATTACTAACAGTTGAATAATCTTTATGCTTTGTTCGTTCCACACGGGAAAAGTCCCATGAACAACACTATTTTCTAAAAAACGTTAAAGACAGTCATACATCTCTAATAAAGAAGTTTCAAAAGAGTCTTTTTCGTAAACAAAAAAATTTGTTAGAAAAACGCATGGATGAATCCATTCCTTTGGAACATAACAGTGTAAAATCACTAAAGAAATTTCAAGATAAAAAAGAGTGTTGACTCACGATTTTTAATGGAGCTGGAACGTTGCAAACAAACAATCGCTTAAAGAACATATTTTAGTAACATATATCCTTTCATTCAAAACACAAATCGAAGAAATTTTTGCCCCAAATTAAAAATCATGGCGGACTCAAAAGAGTGTATTCACTTGTGTTGAAACTGATGAAATGGTTTGCTAATTTTAGATATTTTAATTCTCTGAACATGAGTAACACTTCTCAAATCTTAACTGGAAACTCCAAAAAACATAGTATATGAATGAAAATCGACCGACTTTCAGGGAATATTACTATGCTGTCACATGCATGCAATACTTGGTGTTACACTGATCTAGAAGAAGTTACTAATTTGCAATTGTGATTATTTGGAAAAACTAACACATTGGAAAAATGTGAAACATCTATGAAACAGAGCTTTTCAAAAAGTAGAACAATGTCAAAAAGTTTTGAAGCACTGTAGAAACATGCGATTAATCTGAACTTGATTTACAATGTCAAGAAAAGATAAAAAATGACAAATCTTTCAAAGACAATCAGTCAAAGGTATTTCTGAAAGAACGTGAACAATACTTTGAAATTCAAGACTTGAAAGCTCAATTACAAGACAAAGGAATTGCAATAAGTGAGTTGAAGAAACTCATTGAAACGATGAAAGGAAAATCTATGGAAACTAAGTTTGAAAAATCATCAGTTATTCGACAACCGAATGCTTTTAAAAGTCAAAGACAATCAGTTTTAGGAAAACCGGCTATTTTTTCAGATTCTCTTGAAAAGAAAGATTTTTCAAAGTCAAAGTCAGTTACCAAAAATAATGTGTCAAATGATTTTTCGAAACCAGTCACTGCACAGATTTTGCCTCAAAATATTAAGTCAATCTTAAAGAACACAAATGTGATTGCTCCAGGAATGTATAAAGTTCACACAGAGCCCAATCAAAATAGAACACCACAGATGCCTCAAGATATTAGAAAAACTAACAAACACGTGTCGTTTTCTACAGGAGTAATTCCCACTACTAGCGTTAGCAGACCTCAGCTTAAGAGCAATCGAATGGGAGATAGTGTCATGCCTAACAATAGTCAAGGGAAGAAGCAAGAAGTAGAAGAACACCGTAGGAATTTCAAGTTTTCAAATAATAAATCGTCTGTAACTGCGTGTAATGACAGTTTGAATGCTAAGACCACAAATGTCAACTTTGTTTGTGTTACTTGTGGAAAATGTGTGCTAAATGACAATCATGATTTATGTGTTCTTGATTATATTAATGGCGTTAATTCTAGGACTAGACAACCAATTGCTGTGCCTATTAGTACTAGAGAACCCAAGCGAATTGTGAACCAATCTGTTGCAACATCCCTTAAGAAAACAGTTGCCACAGAATCCACTGTCAAGAAACCTAGAAGCATAATTAGGAAGCTATATGAGCATGTTAGTAAGACATGTAGTTGGTGGTATCCTAAGTTTACACCATCCGGATACAAGTGGAAACCTAAGTCCCCAATAGGAAATGCCAACACAAATGCTAGTATGCTTCTAGGAAATGTATATAGACATGCTAATAATTTAGAACCTATGACTCCTAGGTGTTCCACTGTGTCCAGTACTCCATTGTCTTCTAATTCTTTTGCAGCTCATAGAGATAATTCTATTCATCGTCGACTATGGGTGCTCAAAGCACATGACCGGAAATCTCAAGCTTCTAACTAATTTCATGGAGAAATTTCTGGGTACGGTGAAGTTTGGGAATGATCAAATTGCACCGATTCTTGGTTATGGAGATCTGGTTCAAGGAAATATCACTATCAAAAGAGTTTATTACGTCAAAAGGCTGAATCACAATTTATTCTCTGTCGGTCAATTCTGTGATGCGGATTTAGAAGTTGATTTTTAGAAGTCTATTATGTTATATCCGTGATTTGAAGGGAAATGATCTTCTCATAGGTTCTCGTGGCACGGATCTGTATTCCATAACTCTTCAAGACACATCCACTCCAAATCCAATTTGCTTAATGGCTAAAGCCACATCGTCTCAAGCATGGTTATGGAATTGTCTTCTCTCACATCTAAACTTCGACACCATTAACTTGCTTTTGAAGAATAATATAGTATTTGGCCTTCCAAAATTAAAGTTCGTCAAAGATCATTTTTGCTCTTCTTGTGAGTTGGGGAAAGCCAAAAGAAAGTCTTTTCACTCTAAGACTACCTCGAGTTCAAAAAGACGGTTATAACTTCTACACATGGATTTATGTGGTCCCATGTGGGTAGAAAGCATTAATGGAAAGAAATATGTTCTTGTAATTATTGATGACTACTCCAGATACACTTGGACTTACTTCTTGAGGTCCAAAGATGAAACACCTGAAGTTCTCATTGATTTCCTCACACTTGTCCAAAGAGGACTTCATGCTTATGTTAGAACAGTTCGAACTGATAAAGGCACCGAATTTTTGAATAAAAGTCTTCATGCATACTTTGCAAAAGAAGGTATAAGACACGAAACGTCAACTGCTCGAACACCTGAACAAAACGGCGTTATCGAAAGATAGAACTGTACTCTTGTTGAGGCTGCTCGAACAATGCTAAGCGCCGCTAAAGTTCCCTTGTTCTTCTGGGCTAAAGCAATTGCAGCAGCATGTTTTACTCAAACCCGTTCACTTGTAATTCCTCGAAATGAGAAAATACCTTACCACATCATCAATGGTCGAAAACCGCATGTTAAGTTCTTTCACATTTTTGGCTCTCTTTGTTACATCGTCAGAGATGGTGAAAATATTGATAAAATGAAGGAAAAAGGTGATGCATGTATTTTTGTAGGGTATTTCTACGTCAGTCAAGGTCTTTCCTTACAGGGTATTTAACAAGGGAGGACAAGAATATAGTTGAAACCATTCATGTTAATTTGAGAATTTCCTCAGATGGGCGTTAGATCACGGCCGTTCTGACTGCTCCACAAATGTAGGACAACGGCACTTGAACATGACAGTTTACAAGTTCGGTCCTAAAGTCAAGAAAATGTTCCTCAAGCAGCTGAGACAGTAACAACGTCAAATGAGCTGGATTTGCTATTTAGTCTGATGTTCGATGAATTACTCAATGGAACTACTCCAGTTGTGTCAAAGTCTTCCGCTGTAACTACTGCTGATGCTCCTGATAAACGTCAACAACAACACACAACTTCATCTTCTACAACAACCGTTGATGCAGATGCACCTCCATTGAACATTCAAACAACACCTCAAACTACAAATCAAGCACCAACTCATGTACCAACTGTCAATGCAACTGAGAACATTATTCAAGCAGAAACCAATAACGAATATGCACAAGTTGACGATGATGAATTTGTAAACGTCTTTAGTACACCGGTACAAGAACGAGGGGAGACATCATCTCGTCATGTTGATTCGTCAAACATGCATACATTCTATCAACACCATCCCTCTGCACATCGTTGGACAAAAGATCATCCATTAGAACAAGTCATTGGAAATCCTTCTCAATCAATTAGAACAAGACGTCAGCTAGAAACAGATGGCGAGTTTTGTATGTTCGCACTCACCGCGAGTCGAACCGAACCAAAGAACATTAAAGAAGCCATGGCTGATTCTGCATGGATTGAAGCGATGCAGGAAGAACTTTACCAGTTTGATCGATTAGATGTATGGGAATTAGTCGACAGACCACTCTGCAAAAACGTCATTAACCTGAAGTGGCTCTGGAAAAACAAACGTGATGAGGAAAATACTGTAATTCGTAATAAATCTCGTCTTGTAGCTAAGGGATACGCACAAAAGGAAGGAATTGATTTAGAAGAGTCATTTGCACCAGTTGCTCGGTTGGAAGCTGTCTGGTTATTCATTGTGTATGCTGCACACAAATCATTTACAATATACCAAATGGACGTTAAAACAACATTTTTTACGGACATCTGAAGGAATAAGTGTACGTAAACCAGCCAGATCGGTTCGTAGATCCATATCATCTTGACCAAGTATACCGTCTAAAGAAGGCATTATATGGACTCAAACAAGCACCAAGAGCGTGGTATGATGAACTCTCCAACTTCCTGGTATCCAAAGGATTCTTAAAAGGTTTTATTGATCCAACTGTGTTCATAACTAAACATGGGGAAGACATATTGATTGTGAAAATTTACGTTGATGATATTATTTTTGGTTTTACGAACCCAAAACTTTTAAAATGATTTGAAAAACTAATGCACAGCAAATTTGAAATGTCTATGATGGGGGAGCTGGAATTCTTTTTAGGAATTTAGATCTACCAATTCCCTCGTGGTATCTTTATATACCAAGCTAAGTATGCTCAAGAGATACTTATAAAGCATGGTATGACCTCATGTGATAGCATTGGTACACCAATGGCTACAAAACACCGATGCTGACCTGAGTGGTACTCTGGTCAACCAAACCAAATATCGTAGTATGGTCGGAGCACTCATGTACCTAACAGCAAGTAGACCAGATATTGTACATGCAACATGTTATTGTGCTCGCTATCAAGCAAAACTGACTGAGAAACATCTCGCTGTGGTTAAGCGGATCTTTCAGTACCTTAAAGACTCCATTATAATGTTTCTCTGGTATCTAAAGGACACTGGTTTCAAACTAACTGCTTTTTCAGATTCGGATCACGCGGGTTGCCTCGATTCACGTAAGAGTACATCTGGTGGCCTACAATTTCTTGGTGGTGATAAGTTAGTTAGTTGGTCATCCAAAAATCAGGACTGCACCTCAATGTCTTCAACAGAAGCCGAGTATGTGTCTTTATCTACGTGCTGCGCACAAGTTCTATGGTTGAGAACTCATCTCACAGATTATGGCTTCCACTTTTATAAAATACCTATGTATTGTGACTCAAAGGCTGCCATAGCCATCTCGTGCAATCCAGTACAACATTCTCGTACCAAGCACATCGATGTCCGATATCACTTCATAAAGGAACAGGTTGAAAAGCGTATTGTTGAATTATTCTTTGTCGGAACTGAATACCAGCTGACTTGTTTACTAAAGCTTTATCGGAAAATATGTTTAAGTATCTTGTCAGACGACTCGGTATGAGATGTTTGACTCCAGATGAACTGGAGGTTCTGGCAATTGAATCTGCTTGATCCATCAAACATCAATTTGTAAGTATTTTTATTCTCTATTTATTTTTTGATTTATAAAATTTTTTAAAAAGAAAATACAAAAATATAAAGCCAACAAAAAGAGAATAGAAAAATATAAAACCTAGAAAAACAAAATATAAAATCAGAAAAATTTCAAAAATACCAAAAAGAATCTTCTCGACATGTCTCTTAGAATCGATAACATTTACGTACCTAGAAATGTTGATTAACATCGACACGGGTGTGTAAATGAAGTTCGAGCAGGAGTTTCAAATGTTTTCAAAACATGTCATTTCTAAACTTTTATCTATGAATTATGTACAGTTCAGTTGCATATAATCGGGACTCAATGTAATAGGGAAGTGTATATTTCAGTGCCCCTTACTCGAAATAGAGAGAGGTGTCTTCATCATCATGTGTTTTTAAATCGTTGAACACAATTTTTCAAAAGTAAATTTCAATGTCAAATTGTTACATATATTTTGTGGTATTTCCTTAAAAAGTCGAGTATTATTTGTTAAATTGTGTGTTCAACACTCCCTTACTTCGAATAATTTTCAAAGATTTGTTGTACTGTAGAAATGTTCATTTTATGTGAATCAATTTCTGAGGGGGAGCTTTTTAAAACAAAGCCTTTTAATGTGTTGGATACATCTCATCAATGTCCATTTTATGTATCCAAACACATTTTGTGAAATTAAAATGTGGAAACTTAATGTCAATTAATAATATACATTGTTCACTAAGGCATCTCACTCCGTCTTCAATATTTTGTGGTGTCATATCAATTTTTCATTCCAATGTCAAGTTTTAATAAATATTGGTATCCCACATATACTGTTGAAGGCGGAGCATTGGAAAAATGAATCATGCAATATCGTGGTTTAAGGGTTAATTTTCTCCCCATGGAATTTTTCATTGTCACTTTTATCAATTGGTATTTCATACATACTAAGTGTTATATATTTAAATAAGGGGAGAAATGTAATTAAA
Organism: Tanacetum coccineum; assembly: GCA_026074375.1. Lineage (NCBI taxonomy): Eukaryota > Viridiplantae > Streptophyta > Magnoliopsida > Asterales > Asteraceae > Tanacetum > Tanacetum coccineum. The sequence continues at coordinate 44,838 of BQNB010022967.1, read as the reverse complement.
ATATGCTATAGATGAATGTGTCTTTTAGACTATAAGTGCAACTCTTTCCTCATGTGGCTAAAATTCGAATCTCGAGGCATATGTGTTGGGGGAGTATTTGAAAAGAAACAATGTTAGAAATGGTTTTATGGTTCGATCATCATACCCAAAACCAATCAATTTCACTGACGATTCTGAGTTCATAGGTGGTTAGGTTAGGTATAAGTCTACGATCCAACAAGAACTGAAGGGATCTCCCCATAGGACACTCCATCAGTTAGAAATACCAGTCTTAGGGTATGATTGGAGATGAAATGTGTTATAAGGGAAGAATGTGGCTAAGATTGAGATAACACTGGAACAATCACAAACAATTGGTGTTTAGTAATGACATCTTGGTATTGCCATTGAAGGGAGTTGTAGATATGAAAAAGAATGTATGGTATAAAGGGTGAAAAGAAGAGCCCTCCACATAACTTAGGCAGAAATCGGGGTCTAATAATAATCTATCAAAATCACAATGATGTATTGTTGATACTGAAGAAAGTCGTCATGGACCCTTAGTGATTGAAATGCCACAACCATTCCACAGACCATTCGGGTTTCTCTCAAAAGCAAACTGTTCTTATTTTTCACGTGAGATAAATAAGTTATCTATTGACATCTTCACCAGAGAATTGTTGTTTTTGAATATGTGACAGTATGTCCAAACCTCCGATTACTAAAACCAAAAAGTGCACAAATCGGGTCTAGAGCCAAGAAGGAGATCAAATATAAAATCTCATTAGGGGAGTACGACCTAATGTCAAAATACACTGTTGAACACCTATAAAGTTCACAAGTGTGTATACAAGAGTCCTACGCATTATCCTTGTGTATCTTGCCAGGAACTTCCGAGTGCTATTAAGTATTTACAGTGAAGATGGAAATCCTGCTTGAGCCAACATCAAACAAGCTCTTGGTAGGTGACTTGCAAGATTCTATATGAATCGAGCTTGTGATAACTGGATATCAATTTTGGTCTAGTAAATGAATTGATGACTTAATCAGAAAGATAGTAACTATCTGATTCACTCTTACCGTGTTGTATGCCTTTGAGTCGTTTCTGGTAATGAGATCATAGCAGCATGGTGAATCTATACATCTGTGTTAGAAGATCCTACGCTTTGAGTGGAAACCCTGTCAAGAGATTCTTTGAATCTACTCTGATCAATGTTTAGTATTTAAACTTTAAAATAGGAAACGGAGGTTAATGCAACCGGAATCAAGATGAATTGACAAAGCCATATTCATTCTCTTTATTGCTAACTGTCTCATTTCAGGTTTAGACGACGGTGTTGCCAGCCTCATTCCAGCGAAGTCGGATTCTATAAACACATGCTCATACTCAAGCTGGGGCAGGGGGGAGGGGGCGGGGGGGGGGGGGGGTGGGGGGGGGGGGGGGGGTTGGGGTGGGGGCGGGGGGGGGGGGGGGGGAGGGTGGAGGGGGGGGGGGGGGGGTTTGTCAAAGTCAAATCGTTTCAACATCAGATAGTAGATCTAAAACTTCCTAACCATCAAAGACCTCAAATCTATAGTCAATAAAGAATCGTATTTTGCGGAGATTGTTTAGACTTATAATCACATATGGTAAACAAGATGTAAACAAGTATGGAGCATGATGGTTCAAGCGCACAAGTTGATCAAGGAAGTCAAATCAAGATGATTCAAGTCAAGGAGATGATGCAAGATAATGATCTCAAGAACTCAAAGTCAAAAGATAAAGGCTCAAGATTAAGAACATAAAGCATGAATGAACAAAGCCGTTACAAACAAGACAAGACTAAAAACAAGGCAAAGCATAAACGTCAAAAGTTATATCTTCAACGTCAGGGGAGACAATGATAAAACAAAGCAAACTCCTACAAGAATGTCATCGGTGGTATGAAGGAGCTTGAAGAAAGAGACCTCAACATTGGGGGAGATTGTTAGCCTTATTTTATTAAGTCAATCAAGAATGTCATCGGTCTTATTAAGTCAACTAGGTCTTCTATTATAATAGGCTAGTCGGGTTTAACGGGCTTGGACTTTAAGCTAGTAATGTCCAAGTAACAGGCCAAAGCCCAACACAAGCCAAGCCCGGCCCATTACCAAAGCCCATATGCCTCACTATTGGCTTAGGGTATAAATAGACCCTCTCCATACATGGAGAGGGTGTTGGTTTTCATTTGCATAGTTTATGTGTGTGTGTAAAACCTCTCATCCTACTCTTTCATCTAAATCTAATCTTCTATCATTTCCTTCTCTCTTTTCTCTTTTCTATTTTGCTTATTGGTATGGCTTATCTTGTGTTTGGATAGCTTATTATCTTGGGATAACATGCTGTCTTTGGAATGTCTTCCTCACGAACTCTGAGTTGGTGATAACCAGATCTTAGGTCGATCTTAGAATAGACTCTTGATCCTTGGAGTTGATCGAACAAGTCGTTCGATCATCCGAATGTAGGTATAGGTTATTCACAGTAAGTTGTTAAGTTCTCGGTTAGTTGATAACACATCCAAAAGACTAAATCTTTCTTCTTGACAAACAAAACCGATGCTCTCCAGGGTGAGGAACTGGGTCTTATAAATCCTATGTCAGAAAGTTCATGCAATTGAGTGGACAACTCCTGCATTTTGGCTGGTGCTAATCGATACGGAGCTCGTGCTACAGGTGCAGCACCGGGGACTAAGTCGATTTGAAATTCAACTTGTCGAGCAGGTGGCAGTCCATACAAATCTTCTGGAAAGACCTCCGAAAATTCCCGTATGATTGGTACATCCTCAAGTCGCTTCTCCTCTTACTTATCCTCAGCCTTCTTGGATGTAATTTGCGCTAGGTAGACTTGACATCCCTTCTGAATATACTTCTGGGTCCTCGTACATGATATGATGTTCAGCTTACTTCCACCGTCACAATTATCACCTCGGATTATCAACACCTCATCTCCATAAGGAATACGGACGACCTTCTCGTCACAAACGATCAACGCGTGGTACTTCGCCAACCAATCCATACCGATGATGACGTCGAAACTACCAAGTTCTACGGGCATTAGATCTATGTCGAACGGATGACCTAATAATCCTAACGTGCAACCCGTAAGAAAGGAACAACCTTTGTTTCCGAATTTCTTCCATTGCAAGTTCTACGTATTTAAAATCAGTGTCTAAGTGGATGTGGGCGGTTGCAACATCAAGCAAAGCACTAAAGGTAGACGACACAAAACTTCTATCGGCGCCCGAATCGAATAACATAGAAGCATAACAGTTATTGAGAAGAAACGTACCCGTGACAACGTTGGAATCAGGGTTTGTTCCTCCTCCACCAATGGCGTAAGCCCTTGCTGTAGCTTCGTTACCTCCAGTCTGGTTTCCAGTCTTGTTTCCAACTCGGCTCCCATGGTTCTGGTTTATCAGCTTTGGACATTCTCTCTTCACAGGTCCCGGTCTCTCACACTCATAACAAATAACACCTTGCTGATTCCCAAGTGGGGCTCTTTACGAGTTTGGAACAGCAGCTGCAGATCTGCAATCTCTCGTCTGGTGTCCAACTCTCTTACAGTTATTGCATTTCACTATACATGACCCTACATGGTGGTATCTGTACTTGTTACAGAGTGGGTGAGGTCCATCATACCCTTTCCTCTCATTGTTCCCAGCCGTACATGCTCTAGCCACATTCTGCACACTAACATTTTACCTCTTAAATGGTGGTTGTTGTCCATGGTTATCCTTTGGGTTACTTTCCATCCTCTTCTTATTCTCAGCACTCCTTGCAGCATAACCCTAGGAGTTACTTATCCATTCAATGGTTTGCAATGCGTTCTATGCATACTTATTAGAGTATAGCCGGATTCACAGCTATACACTTACCTTGAATGTTGTCCGTAATATCAATAACCTCTCCACTATGTCTTGCTTCGTCAAGGGACCATTCTGATAACACAAACAAAAACAACTCTGAATTTGTAGTGTAAGCAGTCACGTGTTTCCTTTTTACCCGGTCAGATTCCACAATCCAGTCTCCATCTTCTGGATTTCATTCCTCGGGCAGTACACTTCTGTCATCAACCTCATAAGTCCAGCCCAGTTCATGGCATATGCAGCATCAACACCAATTGTTCTCTTGTGGGTGTTCCACTAAGTCAAAGCACTGTCCTGCAATGTGCATGTAGCATATTTCACTTGGTACTTTGTTGGACAATTACTGATATTTAACACAGTCTCCATTTTCTTGAACCAGCGGGTCAATCCGACAACGCCTTTGGTTCCTGAGAAATTATGTGGCTTACATTTCAGAATCCCTTGGGGGGGGGGGGGAATGGTTCACTCCGAGCCATTGGCATGAAACTTCCATAGTTCATGCCATGATTCCCATTTCTATTTCTAGTTCCATTTTCTCATTCCCTTATTTCCATTTCCTCCTTGTTACCTCCATTCTCATTCCTCCGTTACCTCAATTCCCATTTCCTCATTACCTTATTTCATTTCCTTGTAACCTCCATTTCCATTTCCCCCATTCCTACCTTCTTGTTCATCCCTATTCTCATTTAGGGGTTCAAGGTTCATTGCGGCTTCACGAGCCTCCATCTCTTTAGCTACTCGGCGAGTAACCAATTCTTTAACCTCCTCATGGGTCATGGACGCTCCAGATCGGGTGTTAGGCATCTTCCTACAACATAACAACGTAACACTTGATGAGATTTCTAGGTGATGCGAGATCACTAACGGTGTTAAATAAAATTTACGGTTAATTCGCATAGAAAATACATGATCAAAATATGTTCATGGAAACCCCATAACGCATGACGCAAAAGCAAAATAAATCAAATCATGACATCAAATCATAGATAAATATCAATTTCATATCATCGAACATAAGTGATTACATCACAACGTTTCAAAATACGAGTTCTAACACTACGGTTATCACTAAACGCTACTACTCAATGCTGCAATACTAACGAACATCTCTAAGGACGGTAGCCCATGTGCTTCCTAGCATACGCCTTAAGTCTGCCAACTCTCACTCGATCATAAAATCGAAGTCGTCGCATCTGCCTCAACTCTCTCTGCATACGTGACATGCCGCACTGGAGTCGGTCAACTCTTTGACACTCAACACTCATGGTGCCTCTAAGCCTCATGTTATCCCTCTCCAACTCAGCAATCCTCTCAGTCAAAGCAATAACTGCCGACTCAACCCCAACAATCCTATGTCCCTGCTCTCTCTGGACTCCCTCAAAAGTCTGTATACGATGGAGTGGGATAGCCTAAGTGTGATCATGGAACCTCTGAACCAAATCTCCCAATGTCTCATACGTAACCTCTACTGCTCCTTCCTGAGCTGGCTTAGGAATATCCTCTGGCATCACAGGATGCGTAACCCTCTCAACTCTGACCTCAACCGGGCCTCTCACACCCGTCTCTGTCTCATCTCGATCAATAGCCTCAACTACAACTCTAGCATCAATCCCTCTATCCCTAAGAGCATCTGCGTAAGCACAACACTCGTCAATCTCTGCCTGAATCTCTGGATCACTATCCTGCTCTAAATGAGGCTCATCGCTAACCCTGACAATAGCATCATCCCTCAAACTAATCTCTCTATGATCAACCTCTACATCTGTCGAATAACCAGAATCCCTAACTCTCTTAGGCGATGGTATCAAATCAGCACGGACAGGAGATAAAGCTCCGGATACAGGTGATAATGCAGGTACAGATGTCATAGGGGACCTACGTCTCTTGCGAGATGGCCCCGCAGAAGTACTCGGTAAATCTGGTGAATAATGATCTGACAATGGGTGTCTCGAAGAAGGATCAGATGAAGCATCCGAATGAAAATCTGATGATGCCTCTGATGATGAATCTGAAGAAGAATGATCAGTAGAATGTCTCACAGCAAGACGATGAGTGGGTAACGGTCCAACCCTCTTCCTTGCGGTCATCATGTGTACCGGCCCATTAAGATGGTAGCGGTACGGTCGACCATAAGGAATAGGCTGTCCAGATGCTAGAAGCATAACTCGACGACGAGGTATGATAGGTGATCTCTGGGTAGAAGCGGTAATCTCAGTGAAAGGTGTATCATGGGTGGGTGATGATGGTGTATCTGGTGTATCACTGTCTGTGGGATCATCATCCGATGATAGAAATGGTGAGGTAGCTGGTAATGGTGGTATATGGTCTGATGATGGATCCTCTGATGGATCAGACTCTGAATCAGATGCAGGTGAGTAATCAGGAGAAGCTGGTGTATAATCTGGGGATGGTGGTATAGTAGGTGCTATGATAGGTGTCTCTGTGGGTATCACTGGTGTGTCAGTCTGAGTAGCAGGTGGAGTAATCACTGGTGTGGTGTCAGGAATAGTAGTAGGGATAGTACCGAACAAGATCACTCGTCCAGCGGGTGTCCCCACACTATCCTCGGATGAATCCGATGAAACTGAGATAACTGAATAGCATGACTGCCCAGCAAAGTTTATATAAATCAACTTTATATCAAACCATGCATGATGAAACATATGATCGGGCCCCCCCCGACCCCCCCCCCCCCCCCCCCACATAGCGGCTGAAATGGGTAACTGTATGAATGCAAACATGAACGAATGAGATGTGCGGTCATCGAGTAATCATGGATGGGTGGAATGAGAAATACTTTATAGTAATATTTAGTTATACGTAGTATTTAATACTATATTTTATTTAGTAGTACGTTCTACTTAAGTGCTGGACCTCCCTGAGAAATTTCCGTCCAGTAACTTAGCCATTTTCGTTTAGTAATTTGAATTTTTAAAGTTTCGTTTAGCTTTTGCGTTTAACCAGGAAGTTGTTCCGTTATTATCTAAGAATCGTCACCGGGGGCGAACCGGGACACCAAACGTTGTAGTATTTTGGAAATAGCCATGTTTTTATGTTTTAGGGCAATATTTAAAATTTCATAATTTTTGGAGATACCGTTATTCGTTTCGTTACTTGCGTAAAACGTGTTTCTTTTGAAAATGAGCATATGCATGGAAGGCTTAGAAACTAAATCAAATACTGAAGCACTAGCATCATATAATATTAAAAATTCATTTTTGGTCCCCTCCTAATGCATGCATGCGTCCAAACAACCTTAGTAACCCTTGGAGACCAAGTTTGAATTCAAATTGCAATAAGACAAGTCCTTATCACATGTTTTGTCCTAGCTTAATTCTAATTGGTGGATCAAACTGGTCCCCTCTCTTCCTTTGTCACATTCCCACGGCATACATATTAACATACACTTAGTGTGTGAAGTAAACTTGTTATTATAAACCATTTGCTTCTCATTTTCTCATTCATAATACACACACACTTCACATTGAGTTTTCTTTGCTCTCTTATTTCCTCTAGTCCACGAAAAACACACACATAAATACAAATCCATAAAGTTTTCATCTTTGATCAAAAACTCTTGAAGATTTGTTGAAGGTTTGATCATTTGTATCATCGGTATTTGTTAAACAACATTTGGGTTGTTCTAATCTCATTCTTCCTTCTAAAAACCTTTAAACTTTGTAAGTCTTCAAATTCTTAAATAACTTGTACTTTATTTATCATCTTGATGCATACATACTAGTTGTACAACTTATTTTGTGAAAACAAGATTTTAAAACTACATAAACCTTAAAAGGTTATGCTTATGGTTTAAAAATAATAAAAGAAAATATAAGGAAAGTATAGTTTTGTGATCGTGGTTATTTTCATCTAATCAAAATAGTATATTATTGCTTATTTGAATTCAACTTATATAATAAGCTAATAGGAAAGCTTATTTGATTATTTTTAAGCTTATGTGACTTATATATGTTGCGACCTAAAATAGAAAACACAAGGAAATATTTGTTCAAGCTTGTTTCGTGTAACTTAAATTTATTAAGCTTATTTTGTGCTTATTTTCATTCGGCTTATATAATAAGCTTTTGAAAAGCTTATTTTAATTATTTTGAGCTTATTGGGCTTATATTTTGGTTCGGCCCAAACTAGAAAAAGAAGAAGAAATATTTATTTAGCTTATTATGTTTCGACTTATATTTTGTTAGCTTATTTTGTAAGGACAAATGGTAAACTTATTCGGCTTAATAAATAAGCCCGAATATAGCTTATTGGGCTTATAGCCGCGTCCCACATACAAGGCCAACACCATGAGCTTATTTATGAGCTTATGTGGTCCGGCTTATTTTAATGTGGCTTATTGTGAGCTTATTAATAGCTTATTATTAAGTCGCGTGTTTATTATTTAATGTTTTGCTTATCGGACTATATGGATAAGTAAAACTATATTTTTGGACTTAACGGGCCAAGGCCCAACATAAATACAATACACCAAGGCATAAAGCTACGGTGTAGCTTATTGAATAAGTTCGTGAATAGCTTATTTAATAGTGTACGACTTAGACGCTATACGTTTAACTCATTTTAAACGTTGGACGTTGCGAATAATAATAGATTTTATGATGTATAGTTTGTAATTGTGAAAAGTGGATTGAAAGTAAATTGAAAGTGGTTTTAAATAAAGTCTACGACTTTGGAAAACGTGTAAACACGAACGGGTCATGCCGAAATTTTTATAAATTGTTATACTTAGAAAATACTAGAAAACGCACATGATAAAACTAGATATGGGAATTTAATAAAGTGCCGAACCGTATATATATATATATATATATATATATATATATATATATATATATATATATATATATATATATATTAAATATATTTTACTTAAACATTTATATGTATATAATATTAATATACATACTATTATTTACTCTTTTTACTTACGAAAACATTTTAATTACTATACGATCACAAGCGTTAATTTTTGTAAATATATTAACAAAAGTACACTAGTATATGCTTATGCATTATCCGTAATTCTTCACTACTCCGATATTAAACCAAACCTTCATTTCATAGGTTGTCTTTGTGAACCGTCGTTCGTTATCGTGTGATTTTATTCTAGACTATTCTTCTTCGATTCACCAATCAAGGTGAGTTCATAGCCCCACTTTTAAATTATTTTGAATAATTGTTTTATAACTTGGGGTGAGAAACATTGCTTGTTTTTAAAACTGGACACAAGTACTATACGTGAGAAATTCCCCGTTTACGTGTTGCCTAAGTAGCGTTTAGACCACTATTGCCCGAATTATCATGAACTGTTAATTTCTTGACCGGAGGACCGGTTAAGGGAGCGCGAGTGAATAAATAGATCTATTAGGACTAATTATCCCTATCCGGGTAAGAAGCACTTACTAGTTTGAGATTTCCAAGAACTAACGGATATATGTCATGTCGAAACTAGTTAGGTGGTCTTTGGTCGGACACCTGTAGGGCAAGCCTTTTATAGCACTGTACATGCTATCCTTCAGTATTAGCTTCGGTGTCATGAGCTTAGTGCAACGTAAATGCCTCTTTATGTGAAGTTGTATCTCCTATAACTGTCGCATACGTTTTGATAATCTTGTGGTCCACATTAATTACATTTGAACAAAACCTATGAATTCACCAACTTTATGTTGACGTTTTAAGCATGTTTTTCTCAGGTGCTTAGCATGGATGTCGTTGCTTGAACTATATGAAGTCTATTTGCCCGAACCAGTTTTCCAGATTTTATCCATGATTATCTTAAATACCGTTGTTGAACTCATTTAAGCTTCCGCATGTTGTCTTTTGAATCTTTTAAATTTGATTGATGTAAACTTATTATTATTTTAAATTTATGCAACGGTGTTTATTTTTAAAACGTACCCTTAGAGGTCGTTCTTTATGCTTTGTACTTGAGATATTCGATGAACGTCACGCCCCCGGACATTGAATCGGACGGGACCCTATTTGGGGGTGTGACAGTTTGGTATCAAGAGCCAAGGTTATAGAGAACCAGGTAGTATAAACTAGGTCTGGACTATAACCAGTATGTGATCCTACGTGATTATGTGCCTTATGTGATTTTACATATACGTAATATGTATATGTACTATATAATTAAATACTAAGTATAACTAATATTACTATAATTATATTGCATTTCTTTTCGCGGTACTACATTTGATGGTCTATTCATTCATTTCATTCGTTCATTTACCCAATTGATCATTCTCTTCCGCATCATGCATGGTTGATATAAATGATATTTATATAAACTTTTGCTTGTGCAGGTCATGGCTATTTCTATTATCTCAGTTTCTTCGGACTCATCAGAGGATAGCGTGGGGACACCTGCTGGACGTGTTATCTTGTTCGATACTATCCCTACCACTATTCTTAACACTACACTTTCTATGACTTCACCCACTACCCATATTGATATCACACCGATACCTACTGTTTCACCTACTATACCACCATCACCAGATTATACACCCGTATCAGCTGATTATTCACTCGCATCTAATATGGAGTTTGACCCATCTAAGGACCCATCATCAGATCATATATCACCACTACCAGCTACTTCACCATTTCTTTCATCGACCGATGACTCTTCAGATAGTGATATACCGCATACCACCACCATCACCCTACCCATGGCCACACCATTCACTGAGACTACCCTTTCTACTCAGAGGTCGCCTATAACATTTGGTGCACTTCGATGTCGAGTTATGATTCTTGCACCGGGACAACCTATTTCTCAGGGTCGACCGTACCGCTACCATCCTAATGGGCCGATACACATAATGACTGCGAGGAAGAGGGTTGGACCACTGCCTACTCATCGTCTTGCTGTGAGACATTTAGTTGACTATTCTTCTTCGGATCATTTTTCTTCGGATGATTCATCATTGAGTTCATCATCAGAGACTTCATCGGATTCTTCTACTAATGCTTTATCTGATTTTGCATCTAGTCGTTCACCTTCTGATCATTTATTACCAATATCACCATCGGGTACGAGACCTAACCATCATTTATGTTCTCTGGTACCGAGTATTCACCGTTCATTATATTTTGGAAGAGACCATCTCATTGATTCTCTTATGCAGTCTTCTGAAATGAGGAGTAGCATCACCTGTTGCATCTGTGCTGTTATCTTCACCTACCCTTGGAGCATTGTCTTATGCACATGCTGATCTTTTACCATCACCTAAGAGGATTAGGAGTCCTAAGACAGCTATGGATTTAGAGGGTTGTTCGAAGGATAGTTTTGATCCATATGTACCTAGAGAGAGGCTGGATTGGGAGTTGACTTTGAGGATGAGAGTTTTGATCCGTCTAGGTCTAGAGGGACTGAATTAGAGATGGATGTTGATGTTGTGAGGAGTGACGGGATTGAGATTGACCCCGAGACTCAGGCAAAGATTGATGAGTGTTTCACTTATGCGGATGCTCTTGGAGATAGAGGGATTGATGCTAGAGTTGTAGTTAAGGCTATTGATCGAGAGGAGATTGAGACGGGTATGAGAGGCCCAGTTGAGATTAGAGTGGATAGATCTACTCACCTAGTGGTAGCTGATGATATTCCTAAGCCTGCTCAGAAGGGAGCTGTAGAGGTTAAGTATGAGACTTTAGGAGATTTGGTTCAGAGGTTTCATGATCATACCGAGGAAGATTCGGTTATCGTTATTTTATTCAGGTTATTGAGAGTGTCCAGAGGGATCAGGGACACAGGATAGTAGCGATAGGATAGCAGAGTGCTGATATGTTGGAGAGCATTCAGGAGCTGGAGCGGGATAATAGGATACTTAGAGACATTATGGATGTTGAGAGTCAGAGAGTTACCCAATTTTGGCGTAGGGAGTTGCGTGTGTAGAGGGAGTTGAGATAGATTCGACGTTTTAGATTTTATGATCGTATGAGGATTGCTAGGCTTGAGGCTTGCGCCAGGAGGCATTTGGGTTACCGTTCTTAGATTACTTCGCGATTATCTTAGTATTGACTCGTAACGCCTAATATTAGCTAATTGTTAGGGATTTGTAAATCCTATATTTTGGAACGATGTTGTAACATTTAGTATTGACGATATGAAGTCAAGTGTTACCATTCTATGTTCGATATTTTAACTTAATGATATTTTCTATTGCTTATTGCATATTGCATTATTACTAAATTGTGACATTATCATGAAGATATTATGATTTTGTATTTTGGTGTAATAAAACTTGTTATTTTATTTTGAAACCCCGTTAACAATCTCGTATCAGCCACCCCCATGGATTTTCATCGTGTTGTGTATTGTTATGATATAGGACAATGCCTAACACACGATCTGGAGCGTCAAGGATACGTGGAGGAGTCAACGAGCAAGTGGATCGCGGATGCAGAAGGCATTGAGAAGGTGCGCGCGTGTCAGAAACCTTGGACCCCTTATGGGAGATGAGGGTGAACAAGAAGAAGTAAATGGAAATGGAGGAAATGGAAATGGAGGAAATGGAAATGGAGGAAATGGAAATGAAGGAAATGGAAATGGAGGAAATGGAAATGGAGGAAATGGAAATGGTAATGGGAACGGAGGAGAATATGGCTATAACTTCAGAGGATTTATGCCTGCTAGAGAGTTCACATATCAAGACTTCCTGAAGTGTCAGCCACTTAACTTTAATGGAACTGAAGGAGTCATTGGGTTGACTCGTTGGTTTGAGAAGATGGAAACAGTTTTCCACATTAACAACTGTCCAGAGAAGTACCAAGGGAAGTATGCTTCATGCACACTTCTGAACAGTGCATTGACTTGGTGGAACTCCCACAAGAGAATGATTAGGATTGAGGCCGCCTATGCCATGAGTTGGGCAGAGCTTATGAAGTTGATGACAGAAGTGTACTGTCCAAGAAACGAGGTCCAGAAGATGGAGACCGAGTTATGGAACTTGGCCGTGAAATGAAACGACTTGACTGCTTATACTAGAAGATTTCAGGAGTTGGTGTTATTGTGTACTAGAATGGTCCCAAGTGAGGAGGACAAAGTTGGGAGGTTTGTTGGAGGGTTGCTTGACAATATTCAGGGGAATGTGATTGCTGCTGAGCCCACTCAACTTCAAGATGCAATTCGCATTGCCAACAATTTAATGGATCAAAAGTTGAAGGGATATGCTAGAAGTGATGAAAACAAAAGAAGGTTGGAGAAAACACGAGAGACAATCGTGGACAGCAACCAGTTTTTAAGCGACAGAATGTTGGAGGCCAGAATGTGGCAAAAAGCATACACGGCTGGGAACAATGAGAAAAAGGGGTATGTTGGATCCCTTCCCTACTGCAGCAAGTGTAAGATACACCATGCAGGGCCGTGTACTGTGAGATGTGGAAACTGTAAGAGAGTTGGTCATATGACTAGGGATTGCAAGGTCACTATTACTCCTAACACTCAAAGAACCCCAGTTAGAAATTAGCATGGTATTGTTTGTTATGAGTGTGGAAGGCCGGGACATTTTAGGAAAGATTGTCCTAAGTTGAGGAATCAGAACCGTGGAAACAAGACTAAAAACAAGAATGGGAACAAGACTGAAAATCAAATTAGAGGTAACGAAGCTACAACAAGGGCTTACGCCATTGGTGGAGGAGGAACAAACCCTGATTCCAACGTTGTCACGAGTACGTTTCTTCTCAATAACTGTTACGCTTCTATGTTATTCGACTCGGGTGCCGATAGGAGTTTTGTATCGTCTACCTTTAGTGCTTTGCTTGAGGTTGCACCATCCACTTTAGACACTAGTTATGCCATTGAACTTGCCGATGGAAGAATCTCAGAAACCAATATTGTTCTTAGAGGATGTACATTAGGATTATTAGGTCATCCGTTCGACATAGATTTAATGCGCGTAGAACTTGGTAGTTTCGACGTCATCATCGGTATGGATTGGATAGCGAAGTACCATGCGTTGATTGTTTGAGACGAGAAGGTCGTCCGTATACCTTATGGAGATGAAGTATTGATAATCCGAGCTGATGATTGTGATGGCAGAAGTAAGTCGAAGCTGAATATCATATCGTGCACAAAGACTCAGAAGTATATGGAGAAAGGATGTCAAGTTTATCTGGCACAAGTTACGTCCAAGAAGAATGAGGACAAGTCAGAGAAGAAGCGACTTGAGGACGTGCCAATCGTACAGTAATTTCTGGAAGTCTTTCCAGAAGACTTGCCTGGGCTACCGCCTACTCGACAAGTTGAATTCCAAATCGACTTAGTCCCTGGTGCTGCACCTGTAGCACGATCCCCGTATCAATTAGCGCTAGCCAAATTGCAAGAGTTATCCACTCAGTTGCAAGAACTTTCTGACAGAGGATTTATAAGACCCAGTTCCTCACCTTGGGGAGCTCCGGTTTTGTTTGTCAAAAAGAAAGATGGATCTTTTCGGATGTGTATCGACTACCGTAAACTAAAAGACTATACTATGATAAAAAACGATACCCCCCCCCCCCCCCCAATTCCGAGAATCGACGATTTGTTTGATCAACTATAAGGGTCAAGAGTCTACTCTAAGATCGACCTGAGATCTGGTTATCACCAACTCAGAGTTCGAGAGGAAGACATTCCTAAGATCGCATTTCGGACTCGCTATGGTCACTACGAGTTCCAAGTAACGCCGTTTGGGTTGACTAACGCACTGGCAGTATTCACGGATTTGATGAATCGGGTGTGCAAACCGTATCTGGATAGATTCGTGATTATGTTCATCGACGACATTTTGATTTACTCCAAGAGCAGAAAGGAGCATGAAGGGCACCTTAAGTTAATTCTGAGGTTACTTAAGAAGGAGGAGTTGTACGCAAAGTTTTCGAGGTGTGAGTTTTGGCTGTCGAAGGTATAATTTCTCGGTCACGTGATTGATAGCGAAGGCATTCACGTTGATCCCGCTAAGATTGAGTCTATCAAGGATTGGGCGTCACCCAAGACACCAACCAAGATTGATAGCCTATTTAAACGATTTAAAACGTTGAGGTTCCAATGTAAATAGACGCAAACAAACGCTCACTTGACATAAGCTCTCAATAAGCCATTACAAAATAAGCCAAACCTTAAGCTTATGAATAAGCTCAGGTTCGTGGCCCTCTTATGGGTGACGTGGGAACAATGTCAAAGAGTTTTGAAGCACTTCAGAAACATGCAATTAATCTTGCACTCGATTTACAACAATACAAAGAAAAGATAAAAAATGACAAATCTTTCAATGAAAATCAGTCCAACGTATTTCTGAAAGAACATGAACAATATTTTGAAATTCAAGACTTGAAAGCTTAATTACAAGACAAAGAAATTACAATAAGCGAGTTGAAGAAACTCATTGAAAAGATGAAAGGAAAATCTGTAGAAACTAAGTTTGAAAAATCACTAGTTATTCGACAACCGAATGCTTTCAAAAGTAAAAGACAATCAATTTTAGGAAAACCGGCTATTTTTTTAGATTCTCTTGAAAAGAAAGATTTTTCAAAGTCAAAGTCAGTTACCAAAAATAATTTGTCAAATGATTTTTCAAAAACAGTCATTGCACATATTTTGCCTCAGAACACTAAGTCAATCTTAAAGAACATAAATGTGATTGCTCCAGGAATGTAAAAAGTTCACATAGAGCCCAATCAAACTAGAACACCACATTTGCCTCAAGATATTAGGAAAACTAACAAACACGTGTCCTTTTCTACATGAGTAATTCCCACTACTAGTGTTAGCAGACCACAACTTAAGAGCAATCGAATGGGAGATAGTGTCATGCCTAGCAATAGTCAAGGAAAAAAGCAAGAAGTAGAAGACCACCGTAGGATTTTTAAGTTTTCAAATAATAAAACGTCTGTAACTGTGTGTAATGACAGTTTGAATGCTAATACCTCGAATGTTAACTTTGTTTGTGTTGCTTGTGGAAAATGTGTGATGAATGACAATCATGATTTGTGTGTTCAACATTATATTAATGGCGTGAATTCTAGGACTAGACAGCCAATTGATGTGCCTATTAGTACTAGAGAACCCAAGCATAATGTGAACCAATCTGTTGCAACATCCCATAAGAAAACAGTTGCAACAGACTCTATTGTCAAGAAACCTAGAAACATAATTAGGAAGTTATATGAGCAAGTTAGTAAGACATGCAGTTGGTGGTACCCTAAGTTTACACCACCCGGATACAAATGGAAACCTAAGTCCACAATAGGAAATGTCAACCTAAATGCTAGTATGACTCTAGGAAATGAAACTAGAAATGCTAATATTTCAGAACACATGACTCCTAGGTGTTCCACTCTATCCAATACTCCATTATCTTCTAATTCTTTTGCAGCTCGTAGACATAATTCTATTCATCGTCGACTCTGGGTGCTCAAAGCACATGACCGGAAACCCCAAACTGCTAACTAATTTTGTGGAGAAATTTATGGGCACGGTGAAGTTTAGAAATGATCAAATTGCACCGATTCTTGGTTATGGAGATCTGGTTCAAAGAACAATTACTATCAAACGGGTTTATTACGTTGAAGGGCTTAATCACAATTTATTCTCCGTGGGTCAATTCTGTGATGCGAATTTGGAAGTTGCTTTTTGGAAGTCTACATGTTATATCCGTGATTTGAAGGGAAATGACTTCTCACAGGCTCTCGAGGCACAAATTTGTATTCAATTACTCTTCAAGACACAACATCTCCCAATCCAATTTGCTTAATGGCCAAAGCAACATCGTCTCAAGCATGGTTATGGCATCGTCGTCTCTCTCATCTAAACTTTGACACCATTAACTTGCTTTCGAAGAATAATATTGTCACTGGCCTTCTAAAATTAAAATTCGTCAAAGATCAGTTTTGTTCTTCTTGTGAGTTGGGGAAAGCTAAAAGAAAGTCTTTTCACACTAAGACTACCCCGAGTTCCAAAAGACGGTTACAACTTCTACACATGGACTTATGTGGTCCTATGCGGGTAGAAAGCATTAATGGAAAGAAATATGTTCTTGTAATTGTTGATGACTACTCCAGATACACTTGGACTCACGTCTTGAGGTCTAAAGACGAAACACCTGCAGTTCTCAATGATTTCCTCACACTTGTCTAAAGAGGACTTCGTGCTTAAGTTAGAACAGTTCGAACTGACAAAGGCACAGAATTTTTGAATAAAACTCTTTATGCCTACTTTGTAAAAGAGGGTATAAGACACGAAATGTCAATTGCTCGAACACCTGAACAAAACGGCGTTGTCGAAAGACAGAACCGTACTCTTGTTGAGGCTGCTCGAACAATGCTAAGCGCCGCTAAAGTTCCTTTGTTCTTCTGGGCTGAAGCAATTGCAACATCATGCTTTACTCAAAACCGTTCACTTGTGATTCCTCGCCATGAGAAAACACCTTACCACATCATCAATGCCTGGAAACCGTCAGTTAAGTTCTTTCACATTTTTGGCTCTCTTTGTTACATCGTCAGAGATGGTGAAAATCTTGATAAGATGAAGGAAAAAGGTGATGCGTGTATTTTTGTAGGGTATTATACTCAGTCAAGAGCCTACATGGTATTTAACAAGAGAACAAGAATAATAGTTGAAACCATTCATGTTAACTTTGACGAATTGCCTCAAATGGCGTCAGATCACGCCAGTTCTGACCCCGTTCCACAATGTCCAACAACGGTACTTGAACAAGACAGTTTAAGTCCTGATCCCCAACGTCAAGAAAATGTTACTTAAATAGCTAAGACAGTAACAACGTCAAATGAGCTGGATTTGCTATTTAGTCTGATGTTCGATGAATTACTCAATGGAACTACTCTAGTTGTGTCAAAGTCTTCCGCTATACATACTGCTGATGCTCCTAATAAACGTAAACATCAAAACACAACTCACTCTTCTACAACAATCGTTGTTGCAACTGAACCTCCATTAAACATTCATACAACACCTCAAACTACAAATCAAGCACCAACTGTCACTGCCCCTAAGAACATTATTTAAGCAGAAACCATTACCGAATATGCACAAGTTGATGACGATGAATTTATCAACATCTTTAGTACACCGCTACAAGAACAAGGGGAGACATCGTCGACTCATCAAACATGCATACATTCTATCAACGACATCCTTCTTAATATTGTTGGACAAATGATCGTTGGACAAAAAATCATCCATTAGAACAAGTCATTGGAAATCCTTCTCAATCAGTTAGAACAAGACGTCAGCTAGAAACAATTGGCGAGATGTGTATGTTCGCACTCATCGTGAGTCGAACCGAACCAAAGAACATCAAAGAAGCCATGGCTGATTCTGCATGGATTGAATCAATGCAGGAAGAACTTCATCAGTTTGATCGACTAGATGTATGGGAATTAGTCGACAGACCACTTTGCAAAAATGTCATTAACTTAAAGTGGCTTTGGAAAAACAAACGTGATGAGGAAAATACTATCATTCGTAACAAATCTCATCTTGTGGCTAAAGGATATGCTCAAAAGGAAGAAATTGATTTCGAAGAGTCATTTGCACCAGTTGCTCAGTTAGAAGTTGTACGATTGTTCATTGCGTATGCTGCACACAAATCATTCATAGTGTACCAAATGGATGTTAAAACAACATTTCTTTATGGACCTCTGAAGGAAAAAGTGTACGTAAACCAACCAGATGGATTTGTTAACCCATATCATCCTGACAAAGTTTACCGTCTAAAGAAAGCATTATATGGTCTCAAACAAGCACCAAGAGCATGGTATGATGAACTCTCTACCTTTCTGGTATCCGAAGGATTCTCAAAAGGTTCTATTGATCCAACTCTGTTCATAACTAAACACGAGGAAGACATATTGCTTGTGTAAATTTACGTTGATGACATTATTTTTGGTTCTACGAACCCAAAACTTTCAAAACAATTTGAAAAACTAATACACAACAAGTTTGATATGCCTATGATGGGGGAGCTAAAATTCTTTTTAGGAATTCAGATCCACCAATCCCCTCGTGGTATCTTTATAAACCAAGCTAAGTATGCTCAAGAGATACTTAAAAAGCATGGTATGACCTCATGTGATAGCATTGGTACACCAATGGCTACAAAACACCTTGATGCTGACTTGAGTGGTACTCCGGTCGACCAAACGAAATATCATAGTATGGTTGGAGCACTCATGTACCTAATAGCAAGTAGACCAGATATTATACACGCAACATGTTATTATGCTCGCTATCAAGAGAAACCGACTGAGAAACATCTCATCGTAGTTAAGAGGATCTTTCAGTACCTTAAAGACTCCATTAACATGGGTCTCTGGTATCAGAAGGACACTGGTTTCGAACTAACTGCTTTTTCATATTCGGATCACGCGGGCTGTCTCGATTCACGTAAGAGCACATCTGGTGGCATACAATTTCTAGGTGGTGATAAGTTAGTCAGCTGGTCATCCAAAAAGCAGGACTGCACTTCAATGTCTTCAGCAGAAGCCGAGTATGTGTCTTTATCTGCGTGTTGCGCACAAGTTCTATGGTTGAGAACTCAGCTCATAGATTATGGCTTCCACTTTGATAAAATACCTATGTATTGTGACTCAAAGGCAACCATAGCCATCTCATGCAATCCAGTCCAACATTCCCGTACCAAGCACATCGATGTCAGATATCACTTCATAAAGGAACAGGTTGAAAAGGGTATTGTTGAATTATTCTTTGTCAGAACTGAATACCAGTTAGCTGACTTGTTTACTAAAGCTTTATCGGAAGATAGGTTTAAGTATCTTGTCAGACGACTCGGTATGAGATGTTTGACTCCAGATGAACTGGAGGTTCTGGCAATTGAATCTGCTTGATCCATCAAACATCAATTTGTAAATATTTTTATTCTCTCTTTATTTTTGATTTATAAAAATTTTGAAAAAGAAAATACAAAAATATAAAACCAACAAAAAGAAAATAGAAAAATATAAAACCTAGAAAAACAAAATATAAAATCAGAAAAATTTCAAAAATACCAAAAATAATCTTCTCGACATGTCTCTTGGAATCGATAACATTTACGTACCTAGAAATGTTGATTAACATCGACACGGGCGTGTAAATGAAGTTCAAGCAAGAGTTTCAAATGCTTTCAAAACATGTCATTTCTAAATTTTTCTTTATGACTTATGTATATTTCAGTGCATAACTCGGACCCGAAAGTAATAGGGAAGTGTATGCTTCAGTGCGCTTACTCTACAAATAGAAGAGAAGTCTTCTATCATGGTTTTTAAAATCGTTGAACATAATTTTTCAAAAAGAACTTTCAAAGTCAAATTGTCTACAATATAATTTGTGGTATTTTTCTATAAAAGTGGTATTTGTTAAAAATGTATGTTCAACACTCCCTTCCTCTAATAAGTTTTAAAGAATTGTAGTACGTAGAATGTCATTTATGTGAATCAATTTCTGAGGGGAAACTTTTTAATACAAAGCCTTTTTAATGTGTTGGGTACATCTCATAAAAGTCAATTTTATGTATCCAAACACATTTCGTGAAATTAAAATGTGAAAATTATAATGTCAATTAATAATATACATTGTTCACTAAGGCAACTCACTCTGTCTTCAATATTTTGTGGTGTCATATCAATTTTTTATTGCAATGTCAAGTTTTTATAAATATTGGTATCCCACATATACCGTTGAAAGAGAGCTTTCAGAAAATGAATTCATACAATATCGTGATATAATTTTTCTCCCCATGGAATTTTTCATGTCAAATTTTAATCAATTGGTATTTTAAATACTATGTGTTTTATTATTTAAAATAAGGGAAGAAAATGTGATTAAAATATGATATAGAAGAATGTGATCTTTAAGACTCTAAGTGCAACTCTTTCCTTCATGTGCTAAACAATTTCAAATCTCAGAGCACATGTGTAGGGGGAGTATTTGAAAATAAAAATGTCAGAAAATGGTTTTATGGTTCGATCTCATACCCAACAACCTATTAATTTCACGACGATTCTGAAGTCATAAGGTGGTTAGGTTAGGAATAAGTCCTACGATCCAACCAGAACCGGAGGGATCTACCCAAGGACAATCCATAGTTAGAAATAGCAGTCCTTAGGTATGATTGGAGAAGAATGAGTATAAGGGAAAAATGCCGACTAAGATTGAGCTAACACTGGAACAATCACAACAAGGTGTTAGTAATGATGTCTTGGTAAGCATTGAAGGGGTTGAAGAATGAAAAAGAAATGTATGGATAAAGGGTGAAAACAAAGCAGCCCTCCAAACAACTTAGGCAGAAACCGGGTCAATACATAATCTATCAAAATCACAAAGATGATTGTTGATATTAAAGAAAGTCGTCATGGACCCAGTGATGCAATGCATAACCCTTCCCAGCCATTCGAGTTTCTCTCAAAAGAAACTTGTCTCATTTGTCACAGAGATACACACGTTATCTATTGACATCTCACTCCGAGATTGTTGATATTGAATAGGTGGCAGTCTGCTCCAGCCTCCGATTACTAAAACCAAAGTGCACAAATCGAGTCTAGAGCCAGAAGAGATCAAATTATAAATCTCATTAGGACACAATGTAAAAAAATATACTTGTTGAACATAATAATGTTCACAAGTTATAACAAAGAGTCCTACGCATTATCCTTGAGATCTTGCCAGAACATCCAAGTGATACTTATGTATTCACAGTGAAGATGGAAATCCTGCTTGAGCCAATATCAAACAAGCTCTTGTAGGATGACTTCGCGATTCTATATGAATCAAACTTGTGCAATGGGGAAAGAATCGATGGTGCGATTTCTATGTGAATCAACTTGTTTCCAGTAAAATGAATTGACGACTTTAATCAGAAAGATAATAACTATCTGATACACTTTACGTGTTGTCTGCTTTGAGACGTTCGGTAATGAGAACTAGCAAGCATGGTGAATCTAATACATCTGTGTTAGAGATTCCTACGCTTTAAGCTGGGGAAAATCCTGTCAAGGGGGTTCTTTCTCAAATTAAACCTACCTGATCACAGGTCGGTCCTCACAGAACCGGAGGTTAATGCAACCGAACTCACAACCGAACTCAAGATGAATGACAAAGCCATATTCATCTTTTATTGCTAACTGTCTTATTTCAGGATTAGACGATGGTGTTACAGCCTCATTTCAGCGAAGTCGAGTTCATAAACCACATGCTCATACTTAAGCCTTCAAAGTCAATCATTCAACGTCAAGATAGTTGATTCTAAACTTCCCCACCATCAAAGAGCCTCAAAGTCAAATAAAGAATCATCTATTGGGGAAGATTGTTAGACTTATGATCATATATGTAAAACAAGAATGTAACAAGTATGTGCATATTGGTCAAGAGCACAATTTGATTAAGGAAGTCAAATCAAGATGATTCATGTCAAGGAGATGATGCAAGATTAAAGATCTCAAGAACTCAGAGTCAAAAAACAAAGGCTCAAGATCAAGATTATGAGGCATGAATGAAAAAAGCCATTACAAACAAGCAAAGACTAAGACCGAAGATAAACAAGGCAAAGCATAAACATCAAAAGTCATATCTTCAACATCGGGGGAGACAATGATAAATCAAGACAACCTCCTACAAGAATGTTATCGGTCATACAAGAACGTCAAAATAGAAGATCAAGTCCTTCACATCCTTAATAGAAGAACTTAAAGAAGACCTCAACAGTGGAGGAGTTTGAAAAAAGAGACCTCAACATTAGGGGAGATTGTTAGCCTTAATTATATTAAGTCGAACAAGAATGTTATCGGTCTTATTAGTCATAATTAGTCTTGTTAAGTAATAGGCTAGCCGGGTATTAACGGGCTTGGATTGTAATCTAATATTGTCCGTGTTTCGGGCTTAAAGCCCAAGATAAGCCAAGCCCGGCCCAAGATAGAAATCCCATATGCCATATGTAGGCAAGGGGTATAAAAGAAACCCTCTCCACACATGGATAGGGTGTTGGTTGCATTTCTTACATTTGTAACTCACCATTTTCTCTTTAAATCTAATCTTTCCTTCTTGTTTCTCTCTCTACTTTCTTTCTCTACATTCTAGTTTATTTTCTTCTTATTTTAGCTTATTTGGTATTGCTTATTATGTTGTGTTTGGATTAAACATATGGGATAGCATTATCTTTCAGCAGTAGTCATAGCTCGCGCGTTCCTTTGCTTTTAATTATTCTGCCAAGATTGGTGTGAGTTATCCTTGTGGTAGCTCTTACCACTACTATTCCCACTTTGAAAGTTCTCCCACTTTTGCTTATTTCCTTCAAGAATCCTTTCATTCCTAGCTTGCAACTTTTGTTCCATCAACTTATGTTCCATATGTACAGCTTCATTCAAATTGGTAGGCTTAGAAGAAGTAACTTCACCCTTGATGTTATCAGACAATCCTCGGATGTAAGCATGAATTTTCACACTTTCCGGCTTGACCATTCTTAGACACATCAAAGCTAACTCATTAAATCTTTGAGTATAAGCCACCATGTTATACTCCTAGACCTTTAGGTTCCACAACTCTTTTTCCATTCTTTGTAGTTCTTCAACAGGACAAAACTCTGCTGTCATCAATTTCTTCATCTCATTCCACCCCATTTGGTTAGCTACATCTAGTCCTAAAATTGTGACTTTAGAGTTCCACCAAGTTCAGTGCAGGTCCTTGCAGTGTAGCAGCAACAAACTTAACTTTCTTATCTTTCGCACACTCGCTTATCCTAAAAGTCATCTCTGTTTTTTCAAACCATCTCCTAAGCTCAACAGCTCCTTCGGTACCATGGAAATTATCAGGGTTACACTTCATGAATCCAGCAAAAGTGCATTATCGAGCAGCAGGTGCGGTAACTTGACCCCTAGCTTCCAAATCCACTAGCATTATTCCCAGCATTCGCTTGTCTTGCCCGCTCAGCAGTAGACTTGAGTCAAAGGTGCAGACTTTGGAGGCATGATTCTGTTACGTCACACAGAAAACAACTTGATATGCATTCATAACATGATATACTCATAACATGGTACAAAGACAAATCAATCACAACCACAGTCACACAACATCAAGTAGTAATCAAAAGATAGTCATTCATTATTCATCACAGAAGAGTTCATACATAGTTGCATTGTGTCACAGAATGATACAAATCATTACAACCAATAGCATCAAGTCTACTAACTGAGGATTCAGTTTAGTGATTACACCATAAAGATACTACTAATGAAAATAAAGTACTAAGAGTCACGAGGGGATCCCCACGGCTTAGATGATGGACTCTCCTCATCTTCAACCGGAACATCAATAGCCTCATTCGGTCTTTCTTCAAACACCACTCCCCTACGAATCATCTCCTGATAGAACTCCTAAGCTTAAACTCTAGTCCAATAGAGATCTCTCTCGACTCATTCTTTCTGCATACGAAGAAGTATGTTGCTTGACCTTGATTCTTCTAGTTCTTTCTTTAACTTCTTACACTCATTTCTTTCTTCAGCATTACCAAGATTTCTAACCAGATTCTCTATTGCAGCCGCTCCTTCTTCCATACTAGATCGCACTTCATTTCCCAAATCCGCAATCAACTTACCGCATTACTTATCTTTTGCCTTCCCATTCTTTTCGACCAATGCATGGGCCGTCTCGCGACCACACACTCGTCTTGAAAGAGAAGCAATCCGACCAAAAAGAGAGTCAATGTCCCTCCTCATGAAACCAGGTAGTAATCTATCACCATCCTCTCGAAGGAAAGTGGCAGTAGATGACTCACCTACCTCATGGACACTAGCAGGAACACTCTCATCCTCAGGCTCAACTGTGTCCTCAACCTCAAGCACATCTTCAGGATCTGAATCAGAAGCAGGTGGCGGTAGGTTAAGAGGATCCGCCTCTTCATAAGGAAACGTCAACTCTGGTTCATTCTCATCTTCTTCATCATCTATATTCATATCTTCTTCTTCTTCTTGAGGTTCTTCTTCTTCCTCAAATTCTTCCTCTTCCGGGTCCTCGTCTTCATCCACTAAGATATGCTCAGGAATAGCAGGAACACGTCGGGGTTGTTTTGGCTCAACTACGGGTAAATCATCCACATGATTGAGAGGAATTACATTTGCCATGTTAATCTAGAAAATATCATATAATACTTATTCAATAGTGTTCCAATAAGAATACTATTATCCAAAATAACAGTTCGCAAAGTGCGCAACAAATAAAAATTTACAATTTGTGGCATTCTCGTTCAATATATATCTCAAATATACTCCAAACATATATAATAATAATTATTAAATTATCACATAACAATCTATGCATGTAACACATGCATAAATATATCAATACATAACAATTTATACATACAACACATGCATAAACATTCCTTCTCTTTCTATATGTAACCAATAGAGACGAGGAGTCTTGGCGTGCATGTAGAAGCGTTATAGTTTAGGTTTTCAAAAACTCGACCTAGTTCTCTATAACCCTAGGCTATGATACCACTCTGTAACACCCCTATTTTTGGATTGCGTAGCAAAAATTACAATGGGTGTTACTAAATAGCACAATACACCAAGATAATAGAAAATGACCCAAATGAGACATTTTACAAACATGTGTTCCATTATTTATTCAGATAAAATGCGTTTAGGTCCCCACAAGAATCGTAACCACAACCATTACAACATTTGAAAGACAATTGTTTCAAATTAAAGACGTTGTTTTAAAACACATTAAGACATTGTTTTTGAAAGACAAGGAACACACAAGTATTCTTTCACCAAATCATCACACTTACGACACCTCCACGCCATCGTTGCCTTCATCCTTGGTTACCTGGGATAAAACATGTTTAAAATGTCAACAAAATTGTTGAGTGAAATTCATAGAGTTTAAGATAATCAATAAGTAATAATCTTTGAACACATAATTAGTTCTCAGGAAAGAATTGCAACGAATACAATGTATAACATCTCTTTTCTTTCACGCAATAAGCTCATGACACCAAACGTTAACAATACATATATCCTTTCATATGTCAATTTTCCCCAGAACAAGGTACTATTGTCATCTACCTACTACTTCTAAATACAAAACGTCTGTTTGACAGGGTGTTCACAAGGATTCAGACCCCGAACGGGGTTGTCAAACCCAATAGATCTATTTAATGCATTAGCGTTCACCTCACAAGGCAACTAACGGTTCATGAAATAAGGTACTTCGACAATAGCTACTTACGCGGAAATATTCTCATAATCGGGTGCAGCATACCATAAAATCATATGTGTTCGATTTATAAAACAAACATGTATCCCCCTCGCGGGTTTATAAAACAATAAAAAGATTTAAAAGCGAGCCTATGAACACACCTTTAGCAAAAGAATCAAATTCAATCAAATCAACAAGTGCAAATAACTTCACGTCTCAACCGCGACCTATATAATACATATATAGCGGTACGTGACTAAAAGTAAAATAATTCGTATAATGCATACTTGTATATAGTGGTGAGCATATGGCCAAGACCGGACCGGACCGGCCAAGACCGGACCTGATCGAGGACCGAAATGGTCTATATTGTCGGACCGCGGACCAGACCGAAATGGTACGGTTCAGTCCGGGTCGGTCCAGTCCGGGTCGGTCTTCGGTCCAGTCCGGTCCTACACGGCATTATCATCGGGTTTTTGGTCGGACCGGACCGAGGACCGAATTGGACCAAAATACCAGACCGCGGACCGGACCGAAATACCTTCGGTCCGGTCTGGTCTTCCGGTCCGGTATGCTCACCCCTACTTGTATATATATATTTATATAACTATTACTAATGTACAATCATATACTACAATCTCTAAGTGCGACGTAAAACATTTTACTTCGACGCACCCACAAATGTACAACAATTACAGTTGCGTTACGCTTCGTTTACCATAAAGTTTTTATTTTTAGAAAGTTGTCGAAAGTAAGGATAATATAATCCGAACTTTATATTTCATCATTAATTAACTAACATTACGAATCCTTTGCTCATTATAAACCATATTTTAAAGTATTCGCAAGTTTGACTTTTAAAAGTCAAACTTCATAGTTGACTTTTACACCAAAAATTTCCAAACTTCATTTAGCCGTAAAATATTCGTTATTAAGAGTTACGCGGCCCGTTTTATATCAAAACATTCATAAAAACAAGCTCTGTCATCTTATCAAGCTCAAGCTATATTTCAAAAATTTCTCAACACGCTTCAGGGCGGTCAAACTTTATGGTCAAACTTAGTCATTGTAAAACCCTTTAAAATGACATTTTTGGCTTAAACTAACTATCAAAATACGTTTAACTAGGCTATTTATGTATACTAAAACCATCCAACTTCAATTAATAATCAAACATACTTTTAATAATTTTCCGCACTTGAATCCTATATCACATAATATATAACACGCAATATCATCAAGTTAACAACTTTGACAATGTAAATAGAACATTTACAACACTCTCGACGCAATAGAAATCAACATACAAACTCGGTTTGGGTTCCCCCTTGTGGTTCGTGGTTCGAACATAACCCAACAACCAGAACTAAAGCTTTTTCAACAAAATTCACTTGCAAGTAACACTAATCTAACCTCAATAAACACCCTTTTGAGATCAAAACTTCAAGAACTTGACCAAATCTCAAATTACCAAAATACTTATTGCATGTGTAATATTTTTAGTGGGATATGTAGGATTTGATGAGAGGATTAAGAAAATATAATTAGATCGTATTGCATGTCGGAAAATCGACGGATTTTGGGTGGTTTATGTGGTGGCCGGTCGTGGAGTGCAAGAGAGACAAAGGATGATGAATTTTTTTCTAAAAAGTAAAAATGAGGAAGTATCACCTCCTTTTATAGAAAATAAGTTTGACATTTTAACACAAATGGTCCCTCCTTCCTTAAAGTCCTTCTATTTTTAGTACAAAAGGTTATTTGTTTCGTTATATAGCCGACCAAAGGCTCGGGTCACACCACATTCGTAAATATTTTTATTCCGCCTCACTAAATTTATTTAAAAACATTTATTAAAATGTTAAATCACGTAAACCTCGATTCTTGACACGCTTTTTACAATAACACAGGGAAAAGCCATAAAATAAAAAAATAAAATAATCACGCTCTCGGAGCAACAATATAAAATTTTCTAACTTTCTCAGACGCTAAAAAAACAAATAAAAACTCAATCACGGTTTGTAATTTCCCAATAAATGGAAATTTTCACTCAACATTATATAGCATAAACGACTAAAATCAATTATGTAGTAAAATAATTATCATAGCTCGGGATAAACGTTGACCTAAAACTCGAGTTGTTACACGTTCTTAGGGCATCTCATCACTAAGCAGGGAATAGAAGCCAATCCCTCGAAGGTCAAGGAAATCACCGACCTTAAACCGCCAAAAACGCTTAAGGAGATATAGAGCCTTAATGGGAAGTTGGCAGCACTAAGCATATTTCTCTTGAAGGGTGCTGATAAATCTCTATGATTTTTCAAAGCTCTTAAAAGTTGCATAGATAAGAAAACCATACAATGGACAGCTGATGCTGAGGAAGCCTTCCAGAAGATGAAGGAGTTTATAGAAATATTACAAACATTTATAGCCCCAATCAAAGGCGAAGTATTGGTAATGTACCTCGCAGCTTGTCGAAGTTCTACGGAAAGCTCTATGCGGTGTTCATAGCGGAATGAGATTATGTGGACTAAGTCTGTTGTTTGGGGTAGGTGACTACAGGGGCCGCTCGGTTAAACTACCGAAATTGGAGATGGCATACTAAGCTCTTGTCCCATGCTGCCTGCAAGAAGGATATGAAGGTATTTCCAAGCTCACCCCATTAGGGTACTAACCGATAAACCCATCAAGCAAATCCTCGTAAAACCTGAGAAATCAGGAAGGATAGCTAAATAGGCAATAGAGCTGGAGGAACAAGACATCGAGTTCAGAGGACGTAACTCTGTCAAAAGGAGAATCCTAGCTGATTTCATGGCTGAGACACCCTCCATAGAAGACAAAGATACGAAGACTAAGAAACCAGCAGCTACGAGCAAAGTTCCTAACCCGGAAAGCACGTAGAAGTTATATACTGATGGAGCCTTAAGTTTCGAGGGTTCTGGTGTCGGCGTAATGTTGGCCAATCCCGAAGGAAAGGAGTACACGTATGATAACATATAATATTCACTAACTAAACAACGATCCGGAGGTCGAGGAGGAAAGAAAAGGAAACTAGCCATTTATTAGATTAGAGAGAGAAAGGTAAGATGTGCGTGTTTTAAGAGAGAGAAAGGGAAACACATACACTTATGAGAATACAAATGTTTTCCTTGCCCCTCATTGGAAGTAAGGAGGGGAACATATAGTAAGTCATACGCATATCTATTGCCTATTGTCACTTCTAGTCCTTGCGTATGGCTTACTTAGTAAACTAATATAATTTCGTATAAGTCTACATATTTTAAGGCTAATAATCTTCCCTAAATATGTGGACATATGGAATTATTTACAATGTTCATAACAAGTACAAAATACAACAAAATAAAGTCTTCCAAAGTGCTTCCAATGCTGAAGATGACGTCTTTGTCTTCTTGTCTTGATACTTGTACTTCAGCTTGGCTCTTCTGTATCTTTACTTGTTTTGGAACCATTGTATTATGCATGAGTTGGATTAACTTCCCCGTAATTCATGCAGCATGTCTTGAAAAGCTTTCTTCATAGACTTCTTTTTAACAAAGTTTCTGAATTAGCTTCCCCTCAAACCAACATCCGTATCTTGAGCAGATTCCAAAACCTTGATGTAGCTCAGACGATCTTCTAATTTTGACATTTAAAGTGCATAGCGGAATTTTGTAGGAGAATCAGCCAACCACACCAACTAATACTGCTTCTATACTGTATCATGACATTTGGTCTTGGTGAATATTCGTTCGAGGGAACATGCAAGAGATCAACAACAATTCTTCTCACGCATGCAAAATACTTCACAAACCATACTAAGTAAAGTAGTATAAACTACTTCCCCCTGGAAGTTGACCTGATTATATCAAAGTACACATTTTCCCTCATGATGGTTTCAAACTCTAGAAAGCATCATTAACGTGTACGATCATATACTCGAGAAGTTCTAGTCATAAGCAACAATCTTAAAAAGTTATGAAAGACAATGAAGAACTTTGAAAGATTTTGCTTAGACTGTGAAGTACCGTTGACATTCTGTAGCTTTAAATATCCTATGAGAATTGCTGATTACATCTCAACCTTTAAACTCTCTGGCTAACTTACCAACCTCGCATTCTGTCGGTTATTGTTGTGACTAAATGGTGAAGTAAACCCGATATACCAAACTTGAAAATGAATTAAAATTCCCTAAATTTGTTACTTAAGCTTGCACTTTTGTTGATTGAAGAACAATGCAAAAGCAAACCTCTAAGTATCCTATACCCAACATCAAAAGTGTAAGAAGTACAACACCTCATGAAATTATCCACATCAGCATCTGCGTGTTGTCACCCCCCCAAAATCAGACTGCAGCAGAAAGGTAACATTGGAGTGCGACGTCATGGCACAAGGTATAAGTCATAAAAAAACGACCTCGAAATGAGACGTTTTAAAATATTTCACATTCGATACATTATAAACATCAGAGTTTGCAAACAGGTCCTAACAGTTTCAAAATGACACAAGTATTTAGACATGACAAAATGTTTAGATAAAATTTTCATCGAATGTAATAATATAAATTCTTTACAAAACACAGTATTTTTCAAAAGAAGTTTTATCGAATGTATAAAAATGAAGAGTCTCCGAAATACATATCCGTGCGGCTTTCCTTCGAGCAATATACCTGAAAACCTGAGATAAAACATGCTAAAAAGTCAACAAAATTATTAAGTGAATACGTAGGTTTTATAAAAGTAAGGCAGTGTTTAAGTAAAATAAACAATGTTTATAGAAATCAAGAATAGTGCTACAAAAAGCAGTTTAGTGGACCACAAGATTTCAATAATGTAGACAAGAGAAACAAATTCACCAAGTTTAAAAAGTAATATGTATTATTGCACTAAGATCATGACCCTGAAACCTTAACTGTTTATGCCCCTAATAAATGTAGGGTGTTCTGCCAAACACCCCAAAGGATACAATTCAAATGTTAAATGTGTCATGGTCCACTAGGAACCAGAATTCAAGACGAGGATTATCAGTCCTGATAGATCTATCCATAACACTCACACTTACTACATTAGTAACTAACGGTTCATGATTGAAAGGGGACTTAAGTGGTAGTGTGGTAACTTAGGCAATAATATTCAGGAAATAACCTAGATAGCATACAATTTTAAAACACTTGTGTCCAAAGTAAAAAATAAGCATGTAATCTCCCTTAGAGTTTATAAATCAAGTAAGTAAGGAAAAAGGGGCTATGAAACTCACCGATAGCAAAGAGAAAAGAAATTCAACGATGAGAGAGAGAGAGGAGATATGATCTCCTAATCATGACCTAGAAAAATGAAACGCAATTAGAAAAAGAATTACATAATATAGTGACATATAATCATATATATATATATATATATATATATATATATATATATAAATAAACAAGAGAATAGTAGAATCCATATGTGTGCACAACCTAAGATATTTAACATAAACAAGCTTTTAAGAAAGTATAATATTCGTTTTTAAGTTTCGTCACTTTTTTGAAAAATTTCCATTTTTGGAATGTTTCTATTTTTAAAAAGTTTCTATTTTAGGAAAGTTTCCATTTCTGAAAAGTTTAGAAATTTAGGACGTTATTATTGACTCATAAAAACATTCATTTTTCCGTCAACACTAG
This sequence comes from Tanacetum coccineum, assembly GCA_026074375.1. NCBI lineage: Eukaryota > Viridiplantae > Streptophyta > Magnoliopsida > Asterales > Asteraceae > Tanacetum > Tanacetum coccineum. Next base: position 13,103 of record BQNB010022967.1, on the reverse strand, counting down.
CTTACCAAGGTTTTATCCAAACACTCCACTTCATAAGTTAATCATATATATAGATGAGATCATGAGAAAACCTTATCTCGGTGGAAAACCTAGAAAACCACTTTACAACTGTTGGATCAAGCCCTCCTTCCCCTCCTTTTTTTAGCACCAAACTACAGGGGTTTTTTGTAACTTTTTCCATTCTAGTGGGTAAATGTTGTATAAATCCAATGTTTAACTTGACACCCTATTTAAAGTTAAAACACTTTTCATAACTGCACGTATCTTTTCCAATTTTCTCTTTAATCGATCGCTACTCGATGCCCTAATTATCGCTCAAACTCACGTATTATTACTCGGTGCTCTAATTGATCATCCATAACGTTTCAATGCCTTAATCCGATCTTAATTGTAAGCTCAGTCTGATCTACATTCTCCTTTTAATTAATTTGTATTCTATTGAGCTGTTAAATTTAAAATTGAATGTTTTATATGTTATATTCAACTTTAACATGAATCGATTTGAATTATAATAACGTTTATAGATGCGATTATTAGGTTTTATGTATACATGTTAATAGATGCGACTATTAGTTGAGATTATGCGTTTTTTTGTTTATATATACATGTTTACTGTTGCGATTATTAAGTGTTATTAGTTTTTTTTTGATTTATTTGTAAATTTAAACGATCGGTATTTGTTAAACCACGAGATGATGCCTTAATTTATGAATACATGTTATTATGATTGCGTATTCTATTAACTTTTGAATATATGATGTTTATGCGTGTTATTCATGTTATGTTTGGTGTTGCTATTACTAATTAGTCAGTGGATGCCATAATTTAGGTAACTATGACAGTTTAAAATGTGATGCACCTTTTTTATACTTGTGATGCCCTTTTAAATTTAGTTAAATTAATTTAGCTAAATTATGATACATTATAGTGGATACCCTAATTTATGTTATGTTTGATACCTTGTCAATTAGTTTGCCATGCTATTTAATATTTTGCATGTTGATGCACCTTTTTTATACATTGTGATGCCCTAAATTTTAACATGTATAATTAAATCGCTGCTATTTTTTACAGGCTTGCATCTGAATCAATCTCCAAATTCTATAAACATACCTAATATTTCTAGGTTTAGTATTCCTGATGATAGCAGTTCTAGTAACATTAGTGTTACTACTAGTATTATTAGGCATTCTAGTAATCATATTGATGTTTCTTCTGCTACTGTTAATGACAAACCTAAGATATGGATACCTGCTGTTGAATCTGGTTTGAAACCTAGCAAAGGGCATGTATTTGTATCGTTAAACCAAGCTTAAGATTTCTACAAACATTATGGGAAACTTGGAGGTTTTGAAATTAAACTAGGAACTGAAAAAAACTATCATGGTACTGAGGTTCTTGAAATTAAGTATTATAATTGTACTAGGGGAGGAAAAAAAGAATCTAATTATGACAATCATAAGTTTGATGTATTTAGTGTTTGTAACATCGACAAAGGGAACAGAATCGCTGTTGCTAATAGTGTTTATAGTGTTGCTAACGGGAAAGAGAAAGGTAAAGTTACTGGTGATGGATTTAGTAGAAAGGGTAAGACTCTTGATGTTTCTAATGTTAGCAAGCCTGATGATGGTTTTAGTGGAAAAGGTAAGAATGTCAATGTTTTTGATGTTAGCAAGCTAACTGTTAAGAGAATGTTTAGAAAAAATACTTCTTGTAAAACTGGTTGCTTAGCACGAATGATGGTTAGGAAAATTGACGATGGCATGTTTGATGTTTACGGTTTTGTTGAAGAACATAATCACCCCTTAGTGTCACAAGACGACATGCAATTTATGATTAGTTCTAGAGAGTTAGGTTTTTCAAAACAACAATTGATGTTGCAAGTTGCTAATTCGAATGTAGGGCCAGTTAGGGCATTCAAGTTGATGAAGGAAATATATGGTGGATTTGATAATGTTGGCGCGACGGCAACAAATTGTAAAAAATTTAGGCGTGACTTAAATTTGTTTATTGGGTATCGGGATGCACAAATGGTGGTCGAGAAGTTGGAGAATCTTGAAAAGCCTTGTGATGGCTTTTTTATAGATTATTGCCAAGGCAAAGAAGATTCGTTATGTGGTTTGTTTTGGGCCGACAAAGTGGCAAGATTGAATTACCAGCGGTTTGGCGAAACTATATCTTTTGATACTACTTTCAGATCGAACAAGTAATATACTATGTTTACCCCTTTGTTTATTTTATAGTTTTTTCTATTCATATCATTTTTTACAAATATCAAACTGATGCCCTTATATATATAACACTGATGCCCTTTTTTTGAAATATGTAATACAAATACATAATGGTTTTTATTCCTTTTACTGGGATCGACAACCACAATCGCTCTGTCACATTTGGTGTTGGTTTATCGTCTGATGAAACTGTTAAGTCTTACAAATGGCTTCTTCAATCGTTCAAAAAAGCATTTTTTGCCGATCCACAAGTCGTCGTTACTGATCAAGACGCCTCAATGAAACAAGCTGTCGAGGCAGAATTTCCAAACGCCCGACACCGATTGTGTATGTGGCATATAATGCAGAAGCTTGTAACTAAGGTATTCCTTTATTTTCCAATTACCATCACATTTTTTTGGTAGACAATTGTTTGTTGTATGACGATTACATTTTTTTATCATTAGGTAGTAGCTATGTGTATTAATTTAACAAGTTCTGTATGTTTATGATACATAGTTATATATTTCGTTATATTGTATGTTTGAATTCATATGTTAGCAATTAGGATGCCCTAAACTGTAATAATGATACCCTAAAATTATATGGTGTTTCATCTTATTTTGTACGATGGGAATGTTATCGTTTTGGTAAGAATATTGATTATAGTGGTATATTTTTTAATTTTGATGCACTAATTATGAGTTTAGGTTGGTTCATCGGTATGCAACAAAAGTAATTTCAAGGAACGGTTTTGTAGGATCATGTGGAAAGAGTGCATATCCATTGATATGTTTGAGCAGGAGTAGGCTTCTATCATGGACGAATTTGATCTTGGTTCACATAAGTGGTTATGTGATTTATACCACATGAGGCATTGTTGGATCCCAGCTTTTCTTCGTAACGAGGATATGTCTAGATTGATGCGAACAACATCGAGGTCGAAGTCTGAAAACCGGTATTTTAACAGATTTACTAACCCAGATCTTACGTTGGTTGAGTTCATTGGTCATTTTGAGTCTGCTATGGATGTCCAACGGTATACTCAGAAGAAAAATGATCATGAATCCCGATATAATCGTCCTGAATTTCGAACTGATTGGTCGTTAGAGAAGGATGCTGCTGAGTTGTTCACGCTTAACATTTTTTATGAAATTCAAGATGAAATTGTAGCGTCTATTTCAAAATGCTTGTCGATTAATGTTGAACAGACGGGTGGGTCTGAGAAGTATTTCATTCGTGATACCAAGGTGAAAAATGGAAAGATTCTACTCAATTTGAAGTGTATGAGGTAAGTAATTAGTTTTTTTATACCTTTTATTTGTATAGATTTAATTGTATTATGTTGTAAAATAATACTAATGGGTTATTAATTCGTATCATATTAGAACTTGAAGTTCTAATTTTTTTTAACATAACATTAAGTTATATTATATTGATTCTCTTTTTGTAATCACAATAGAACATTTATTATTCTTATAAATTACATGAGAGTCTGAAAAATTAACAGTAAAATAACACAAATCTCTTTATGTAATCACAATAGAATATTTATTATTCTTGTAAATCACAATAGAGTTTAAAAGACAAAAAATAAGATTTACTTAAAAATTCCATACTTATTTTTCTTTCTGTTTTTTATTCTTTTGTTTTAGCATCATGATTTTCTTACTGCATAACTTGTATGTGAAACAACATGTTAACATTATATTGTTAGCTAGAAACAAAAATAATAATCTATAATATGAAGCATGCTTTTTATTTTTATATTCGAAATCTATTGTTTATTTGTTATAGATGCTATTTAGGTGTGTTTATAAACATGGACATGTGGTACTGACATACGTAACTACATACTCGAGTCTAATCATGAGCAGATTCATAATTGTTCTATCATAACACGAAAAGAAATTCATAAAAACTATGATATTCATAGATCATTTTATTGGTAAGATACAAAGCTTCGAGACTTCGTAAAAACCTTGACTTTAGAAAAAAAATAGACATATATGACAGTTTGATCAACAAAACGTACCTCTTCTAATTGATCCATGGTTATCATTGAACACCAAATTAGTATTATCTTTGCTTACGACTAATATCTATTAAAGATTTCGTGCTGATAACGTGTTGAGAATGTAAAAAACAAAAATAACAGATGAAGAGAAGAATGAGAGGAAAGAAGAAATCTTATTCGGTTATATTCAAGAGGTTACAAGTATCATGTATTTATAGAGAAGATAAATACATATAAACCCTAACAGGCCTATTGAGATAATAGTGAATATACATAAACCCATTAGTATTATTATACAACATCTAAATATATATATTCTTCCTTGGATTATCAGAAAAATGTAAAATGAAACATGAGATTAGTCAATACAATCATACGACTCAAAACTGACGCGAATTAATCTAAACAATTTATTTATTATGTTTGAATTGGTTCTTAAAAACATGATATTTTCCCCTACACTTATTTTGTTGAAAAATACCTTTGATTAAAATTAAGATGAGGTTAAAGACAAAGCAAAGCATGATTACATAAATGATGAATTCAAACATAAAAGAATAAACGAGAAGAATTAAAAAATAAGACACTCATAATATACAGGAAAAATAAATATTGGGTTACCTCTCAAGAAGCGCTTTTCTTTATTTATGAGTCTTGTAGCTAGACTCAAAGTCACACGTCCTTACGTGTCGTAGAAGTGGTCCAAGTTGATGATTTCCCTTGGGCTTTCTCTTTCGAAGATCTTTCTAGAGGTAGGTATTGATTGTAGGGTTTTGGTGAACTCCTCTCCGTCTGGATCAATCAGTCTAATCTTGGCATGCCATGCCCCGTCTCCATCCTTAGGTGGTTTGTTTTAGTCGATTGGGTTTTGTATTAAATCTTCTAACTCCCACATGTTTCTCTTGAGGTTTATGGGTATGGCCCCTAAAAATTCCATCATTCTTCTAAATACAAGGACATCCTTAAAAGGATTGATCTCAAGATCTCTAGAAAT